>VWZG01000261.1:0-19389 GCA_013396735.1 Grallaria varia
TCTATGATTCTATGATCTCTTGGGAATAGAGGATCCACAGTGAGCAAATAGCTTTTAGTATAAAATATTACTCTTAGTTACATTATTTGGGGATTCTTTGTGATGAACAAGGAGTATTCCCTTTGTCATGTTCCAAACCTTTATATATAAAAAGGTTTTAAGTAATCAGCATAATATTATTAGAGCTTATGAAATCACAGCTGGATGAAGTATAGGATTTAAAGTTCCTGCTGCTGTTCATGACCATCTAAATAAGGTACCCCACCAATGATGTCTTCCATCCTTTTTCACGATTTCTAGAACATAGTGTATCTTTGCATCATGATGGGTACAAGATGAATGTCCATATTCACTCCCCTAAAAAAGCAAAGAGGTCACATTCCTGGGGCAAAGAACATGAAAATGAAAATAAAACAAAATAAACAGAAATACTCTTGATTCAGGTGGTTAAATCTTACTCTAGTGCATTCTTGGATTAAAGACATATTAAGTGTCATCTATTGTTATACTAAAAGCATAAATTATATTTCATATATGTATGTACATGTTATTTCAATAATTAAAATATGTTGTCAATTTACAAAACAAGGACTGTACTCTCTGCAGTGTCTAAAGAAGGTATCCGATGTATCTGTGTAAGTTCTGACCATGAAATGTGAACAAAATACAATCTCAAGGAAAGACCTTTTGAAAGTTGAGCAAAATCTTTATCCCACTAAAATACATTTTCATCTGGAATGCATAAAATGAAAAAATTTTCTTGCTCTCTGTAGGTCTCTACTCTCTACGGGTGCAGCCTCACCTTGAACGTTAAGTGTAGTTTTGTGCACTGCGATATAAGAAAGATATTAAGCTCTTAGAAACCTTCCAAAGGAGAGCAACGAAGATGGTGAAGGGTCTTGAGGGGAAGCCGTGTGAGGAGCAGTTGAAGTCACTTGGTCTGTTCAGCCTGGAGAAGAGGAGACTGAGGGGAGACATCATTGCATTCTACAACTTCCTCATGAGAGGATGAGGAGGCACAGGCACTGATCTCTTCTCTGTGGTGACCAGTGATAGGACCAGAGCGAATGGCCTGAAGTTGTGTCAGGGGAGGTTTAGGTTGGATATTAGAGAAAGGTTCTTCACCTAGAGGGTAATTGGGCAATGGAACAGGCTTCCCAGGGAAGTAGTCACAGCATCAAACCTGACAGAGTTAAGAAGCATTTGTATGACACTTTCAGGCACATGGTATGACTCTTGGGGATGGTCATAACGCAGGGTCAGGAGCTGGACTTGCTGATCCTTGTGGGTCCCTTCCAACTCAACATATTCTGTGATTCTGTGAACTGAACTATGTAAATAAGATAACATAAGGTATCACATACTCTGAAAAATCACAAGGTATAACATATATAGCAGAGTTGAATATTTTGTTTTCTTAATGTGTGCATTAAACTTCCCTGCTTTATAGAACTTTTTCCCTCCCTCTTCAGTAAATAACAGTAAATCAAATGATTGTTCATGGACTGTAGGCTACAGCAGTAGGATTTTCTTGTGAAAACATTTAACAATTAAGTGATACAGGAGCAGGTGGAAATGTACTTCACTCTTGCAGAATTTAACATCTCCATTGTGTCTGTAGAGATAGTATATGTCAGCAATGAAAGAAAAAAAGAAATAAGTAAAAAAAAATACTTTGTATTAACTTTAAGAGCAGTGTACTTATGGATCACTTCTGTGTAGTCTGAATATTTGGAGTATTAGCTGTATGTCAGGCAGTTATGCACAATATATAGTTAATAGTCCTCAATGGATTTTTGGCATGATTGGAGTATAATATAATACAAAATAGAGCCATAGTGGCATGTTGTAGTGAGGAAAGCTCCCTTTGCATTATCAAGAGCTTGGACCCCTTGTCTTGTTATAGTTCATCAGTGGAAGAAACTCAGTCCTCATGATCCCTTAACACTAACTTTCAAATAGCAAGAGGCACCATGGACACTGCAACAGCCTCTCTCCTGTGGAATTTCCTGGTGAGATCAATGACTACAGGGTTGTATTGATGTGAATCACCATGACTTTTGATGAGGAAGCATGCTTGGAAGCAGGTGAAAAAGCTTATTTTTTTTTTTTTCATTTTATCTGTGCCAGGAATAGTTTTGCAGTGTCTTTTAAAATTCCTGATTGAGTTTGTCTTTTTCACTTAATGTACTTTGGAACCTTGAACAGTAAATTTATAGCAGGACTAAAACCAAATTTTCTCAAACTTTTTTTGTCAATATCTTGTCATAGTCTTAGTATCTCATGCCTCTCTGTGACACCGTGAATTATAAAAAAAAATACTTCTTTACCTACTCTAGCGGGTTCTTTCTCCAGGTTACCTTTTCTATTTTATCTGTAATCTACTAAATCAAAATGGTATGGGGCCAAAATTAACAATCATGAAGATGATACCAAATTGCAGAGGTATCTAACTGCGGGGCAGAGATACCCCCAGCAACAATCTGATCTGTACAACAGTTTTTCTCCTCAAGACCTTCAGCTCATGGTAGACAGTGAGTTTTGGAAATAGGAAAGGTGTTTTGACCTCAAATTAGTCTCCCTGCTACTTTCTTTCCTATGGACTTGGTATGTTTTCTCCTTCCTGTGGGCATATGCTTCCAATATGAACTCAGTGGACCCATCCTATGCAGCAGGCCATGTCCCTTTCTGTGACATATGATTACAGGATCAGAGAGAGGTTCAATCTCTATACCATGTCCAGAAAAGTGCCTCTCATACAATAGTACCTCCAGGTTGTATATGAAAGTCTATTCTGTATATGAAAAAGGACTATGGGATGACTGTGTGGGCTGCTTTGGTGGAGGACTAATTTGCTACCCATGATGCATATGCATAAGGGTGCAAATGAAAATTACATAGGTAATCCTAATTCTGGAATTGCATCGTTTTTCAGAGTCTAAATCTGCCAAGGCAGTATTCTGTTGGAGTAAATTTTTGGTAGTATATATAATATAAATGAATAAATTAGTTTTATAAGGATTCACAAAATAGGAGAGTCAAGAAATGTTCAGGGAGCTGAAGAATTGGTTCCAGTAGCAGCTACTCTGATTGAGAATATAGGTGAAATTTTTGCAAATTTTACCTATAATATAAATTAGCCCAGTAGTACGTATACATGTGGATACATGAGCGCAATTTAGAAGATATGTGGTTGAACAGAATATTGATGCATTATTCTTTTTCTCCAAGTGTATTCTGAGTAACTTTATTTTCTGTCAAAATTTTCATGCCAGCTTCTCACCCTTGTAACTCAGTGTTAACTTTGCTGCATGTTTGCCTAATGTGTGCATGCACCAGAAATACTTTCTGAGCTGCTTCTGCTAACCTGTCAAAGTTTGATTGCTATTTCTAATCATGTGAGATGAACAGACTACAATTTACACATGGGTTTCATACCTAAAAAAGAATTTCAAGTGTGCACACTGAAAAATAACAAGGGTCTCTTCTGGAGTAACAAAATGTAAAAGGTAAACAAGGAGAGAAGTACTCACAGTGCATTGTGTGTATAGGAGTTATGGTTTATTTTTGATGCAAGATTTGAGGTGACATCACTGCGTTGATGACTTGTTTTCTTTGGCCAGCAATGTCCAGAGGTGCAGTTGCCATGCGGCAATGTGTGAAAGGGCACGAAGCAGAACTTAGATGGACCAAGCCTTCCAGGATGTTATGACAACCCCATTTGCTTAGCAGTTATGTGTCCATTTATGGCTCATTAATTTTGACGGTACATAGCCTGATGGCTTATTCTGTCAGCTTCCCCAGAAAAAACCTGGTTGGTTCAGGGTACTGTACTATGAGCTGACTGTATATCCAAAATTTATTGAAACAATTTTGTGTCCCCTCTGTGCTCTCCCCTCCCTCAATTGCCTTCTTTTTAGGGTATTTGTATAGTGTAAATTTCCCATCACAATTTTGTTTGTCTAAAAAGATTTTCTGCTAATAGATTATAGAAATGTGTCTTGTGTTGTTTTTTGTTTTTTGTTTTTTGTTTTTTTCTGTGTGGTTTTTTTGGTTTGGTTGGTTGGGGTTTTTTTTCCCTGCTGGTATATTTGCAGGGAAAAAAGATGAAGTTTGCATGCTGTTTTCAGTAGGATTTGTGGATAGGAATCATTAAAAAAACTAAACTGGTGTTCAATTTCAGTTTAATTACCAGCCACAGGCTTTAGACAGGAAAAGGAGTGTTTAAGTCTTCTTTCCTTCTGGCAGTGGCAGCCTTTCTTCTTATTATGTTTTTTCAATGGCTTTGTCCAGTTAAATCATAAATCTCTAATTAGCAGTGCAAGGTAAGTAAATTTTGCTAATAATATGTTTTCCAATAAGATTGTAAAGACATTTTGGAAAGTCAACCTGCACAGAAAAAATTCTATCTCCAGCAGTTATTAGTTTCACTGCATCATAAGGATTTTTTTTTTCTTTGTTTTTTTCTTTTAAGCTGATTTGAGCTCTTTGCCAGCATTCCTTCCTCTTTCCTCAGAACAGCCATCCCCTGCAACTGAGCAAAAAATTCTTTTCTCAGTTTAAGTGACTTTGAATGACTTACTGGAAGTGTTAAAATGGCTTTCCAAGCAAGTTCCTGAATAAACTTACCATAGGACAGAAAGAGTAATAAAGCAAGAATTGGCTTAAAACAAGGACTGAGTGAACACAGGTCTGTGCAAGTATTTGCACCTACTGTTGGGGGAAGAAGTGCAGTCCCTGTGATACAATGCCTCAGTTTTTACTGTGCTTTAACTTAGTGTGTTTATATGACCATTTTGCAATGCTGTGTTCCCCAAAGGAAGGGGAGTGAAAGCTCCTTCTAAGAAAGACGATTGTGTTAACTTTTCTTGACCTTTATATGAGTTGCTCAAATATAAAAGGACTGGGGGAAAACATTTACATCTTGCATCTTTTTTTCAATGCCACCATAACTGGTGTAAGAAGAAGGAAAGAATCTCTTACCTGGAGAGGTTCTAGGCTAGGCAGCTGTAAAGCAACAAACATTCCAGGATATCAGCACTTCTCTGAATGAAGCTACATATTTGTTTGTGATGACAGTTTCAGTAGTTAAAACACAATTAGTGACTAAATAGGTAAGAGTGAAACAGAAATCTCAGTGTCATGAGAGGTTTCTGACTCTTCGAAGGATGTTAATCCCATTTGAGAGTTTGGGGGCGCGGGGGAAAGAGATAGTAATTAACTAGTTCATAATCATCAGTGTCTGCTTTCCATAACTGATTTTCAACTGATATGTTACAGTTATTGGAGGTACAGTTATACATGGCAAAAATATGAGGATAAACTTGCAAGTAGGGCAAGGCACAATTAAAACTGAAAATTGAGACCTGAAACATTAATTAGAAAATCATTAAGTACCATTCATGATAATATACGTTTGTGTCTGTTCTTCCCCCCTTGAAAAAAAAAGTATAAGTTCCAATTTATCACTTCATAAAGGAAAATGCAGTTACATTTTGCTTCCACGCAATCTCATAATGACCTCGGGATTGGAAACACTGCTTCATTTCACTTTTAAGAAATCCACTGTGTTCTTCTGGTTGAGGGGAATGAGAAATCACGAAGATGAGGACTGACTAAAAGAAAATGTTTGAAAAGAAGTTTAGTTTAAAGAAGAAAATACTGAGTCTCTGTCAATATAAAAATTAGATTGGGATTAGATTGTTTTCTCAGTAAGCATGTTTTAAACATGGTTAATTTAGTTTGAGGAAGGCTGAAAGAGACAGGTGAGTATGGCCTTATAGTATACAACTAGTTGTGAATTCGGTGAAAATACTCTCTACAGAAGGTATGTGAAAATTTAGGCATTTGCAAGACTTGGGAAATACAAGAAGGGAGATTTATTACCCGGAACTACAAATCAAAGTGATTTCTGATTCATCCACAGCTGGCAAGCACACTACCTATTATTTCTGATAATGTTTTTTTGTTTCATGGACAATGTGAATATTTAATGGCAAAGAAAGCTTTCACGTTTTCAAGACGCTTAACAGTAATGAAGGTAAAAATGAGTAAAAAATTCACCTAATTTTTTGTCTTTCATTTGGTTGGCAAAAAGACAAACAAATCACTATTCCTGCTTAGAATGACAGCAAGCTTTCTTCGTTCTCTGAATTGTTGATAATTAAGAAAATAAATGTTCTGAGGTTGATTGTGATTTTGTGTATGTTAATATGGGGTTTGAAAATTATTTTGACTTCTAAAGATATTTTGAAGTAAAGTGAGTTTTCTTGTTTGTTTCTTTTTTTGGGGAAGAAATTGCACATCTGATTTTGTGGGGGAGCTACCTGCTTAGAGTTGTATTATGTTACAGTTGTGAGGGGATTGTTTGTTTTTTGTTTGTTTCTTTAGGGTTTGTTTTTGGTTTTGTTTTGTTTGTTTTTTTTGTTTTTGTTTGGTTGGGGTTTTTTCTTTTTTTTTTCTTTTTTTTATTATGTTAGAAACATGGTGAAATTTGAAAACTTCCCCTTCTGTTGGTGAATTACGATCAGGTACAGGTACTCTGCCTCTGACATAACCAGCTGCCACCACCAAAATAGATTTAGGGACCATATAGCTTCCTTGAGGCAATTGGATGGCACTTTGACACTCCATGAACAGTTTTGATCCCCTTCAATAGGCCTGTGTTAGAGCTCATAGGGAACACAAAGATGACCACATGATTTTCACATAGATAAAGAGAAAATAAAGGTAATGACTTTCTACTCTTGTGAGAAACATGGAGCTTGTTGAGCTGGACTGCAGTGTTGCCCCCACCCATGGCAGGCCTGCTTGTTCGCAAGGCTAGTGAGAGACTATGGAGGTACCCAGGAGGCTCAAGACTAAATCAGTTAGAGAAGACCAGCCCTTAGTGTCATTTTGTAATACTAGCTCAATATCTTAGTGCGCACTCACTGTAAGGTGACTCTTATTGCTCCAAGACTATACCACTATTTCTATAGAAAGATGCTCTTTTCATTCATAACTACACTATGCAGCACAGATGTTAGGAATTTTCTGTATAATTAGATGATCTGATGAGCATCTTAATCTTTCTTAAGGTACTTCAGAGTACTGTGGTTAGACCTCAGTTGCTGCAGCTCATTTTTATATTCATAATTCAGACTGCACGGTGTGTTGATTAGGTAAACATAAACTTGAAAACAGGGGCACACCAAGTTCCCAGAAGATGCATCAAGGCAGTAAGTTTGACAGTCCTGGTAGCATGTAGGAGGACTGTATTCATCTCATCACAGCTTGCTAAAGAAAAAAAGTCTGTTTCAGAAAACTTAGGGTTTGGCAACATCTGTGAAGACTGGGGACACCAGATGCTTAGGTGGATTAGGAAATTCCACCTTTGACACAGAAGAATGTCATTGCTGGACCTTGTAACAGTTGTCTTTGCCATATAAATGAAATACTACAAGCTGCCAGCTACCGATGATGGCCATAAATTGTCATTTCTATTAACATGTGATTTGTGCAGACAGAAGTCATTATAATGATTCAAAGCTCTAATCATCATGATAACAGAGCATAATTGCTAGGCTCTGTAAAAACTTAAGAACAATCTATGCTAACACCATCTGGAGGCTGGCAGAAATTTATTAGTTCTATTTTGATCAAACTCCTATTTTGCAGGGGCAAAAAATGTATTTTCATTATGTACTTGAAAAATAATCTTGGGACTGTAGATTCAGGCAGACAGTGGAGACATTAACTTTTCTACTTCCCCCCTTTAGTAAATAAAGAACAGTGAATTTTCATGTGCAAACTAATAGGTGAACATGCTTTTATTAAAAATAGGTGATCAAGCTCTTGAAAGAGTTTAATTAATTTTTTTTCTTAAGACTACTGAAATATAAAGGGGGGAAAAAAGCCCAATCTGGAAATAGTCGAATTTTTTATGATCTTCTTTCAGTGCTGATCTCAGTTCTTGGGTTGCTCTGAAGATATGTATCCTGCACATCTTCAGTGCAAAAAGTGTTTCTTATATAAAGGCAGTCAACACATTTCTTCACAGGACAAAACTCAAATGTAAGGGTGACATTTCACATTAGCCCATCACTGGTCTGACAAGTATTCATCTGGAAAAGGGAACATTATGCCACATTAAGGCCCTTCCTTAGCACACTTTGCTTTTTATAGTTTGCTTTCTATGCATACATTAGAATAGAAAAACCACACAGCAATGCTTTGTTCAGTCTGTGAAGGTAATCTTTTTTTATTATGGGACAGTCTGTTTGAGCTGAAGAACCAGTGCTTTTAACACCTCTTTTGTGTTAGCTAGACAGCACTCTAAAATTGTTTCTGAATTTCTTGCAAATATCACTCAACACTTTTTTTGAATAGCTTCAGGATTTTTGCTGTACTTGTTATGTATGATGTGGTGAGCTGGTGACTGTCATTCAGTAAAGCACTTATGCCCTGAATAGTACAGGCATTTCTGGATAATTCATGTCCATGATGATTTCTTTCTCTCCCTCCCCACCTTTTTGTCCTTTTTCCTTCTCTTTTTTATTTGTTTTACTACCACAGCCCTTCTTTGAGGGCATGTGTGACCTTTGGAAAGAGAGGTCCTTCCCCACATTTGTCAGTTGTACCTTATGGTTTGATCTGTACCACTCATTCTCTTTTTTGACTGTGTTTCGATATCCCTCAGGTTTATTTTCAGTTTCCTGTTTGCTGCAGCCTGAAAAGTGTAGCAAGTAAATATTTCCCTACCTAATAAAAATGATCTCTGGATCAGTATTTGCATGTCTAGTGAACAGAGACTCTGATGCTAGGTAAGCTGTCCTGATATACAGAGCTGCTTAGTTTTTGCTAGGTTTCATAAATGCTATTAAGAATTTCTCAGCCGTTTTCCAGGTATTGCCAGTAACTGAACCAAATATAGTTTGCTGTGTGTTTTATGGAAACACATTTTTAAAAATAGAGGCAATTGCCGGCAGCAGGCTGTAACCAATATGCTGGGTTTAGTAAGCAAAGTTATGTTTGTCTGGGGGACTTTTTCACAAAACATAATTGATGATGACAGCTTGGTTATGAGAAGCTGATATATACATCAGTTTAAAAGTTTGTCCCCTACTTGATGCATTAATTCAAGTCCTTTGTGTGAGGCAAAGTTCCTATTCTAGGCAGAGCATATGGTCAGTCACTTAGCACATGACATGTTTTTAGATTTTTGTGTCTGCAAGTGGCCCTGTACAGGCTTGCCCTGTAAAAGCTGGCACTACATTAGCCATTCAAATAGTTCTACTGTATTGCTGGGACTCGTTACACCATGAACATGAGGAAAGATGTTCAGGATTTAGCCCACAGCTCTCCTTTACTACCTTTTGAATTTTCCCTGGGAAAAATGGCTTCCGTTCATCCACCAGCAGAAATAATATTCACAGAAGCATAAATGTGTACGGTCGTATTTCTCTGTAATAGTCATGTTGACAAGTCTCGTAATCTCATTAGACAATTCTCTTGGCTTACTGGTAGTGAACTTGATTTTATAAAGATTGCTTAATTCATCGGAGTTAACTAGACTTTACCCAAATAAAGATAAACGGAAGCAAAAATCTACACTGAAATAAAACTTTAAGGAAAGAACTGTTCATTTAACCTTTTGATCAGCAACTCTGAGTAACAGCGGAGAAGTAGAGTTTGTGATCATATAGGAATGATTTACTCTGCAGTGCATCAGAATAATGTCAAAAGCCCACTCATCTATTATGGAAAAAAAAAAAAAGTAATAGCTGGATATTTGTACTCTGAAGTTGGTGCAGTTGCCACATTAGATTCACTGCCTTTGTATAAAATTAGGTAGGCTACAGACCTAAGGGAAAATACTAAAATCTCCGTTCCAAACTCAACACCAAACAGCATGGTGCTTTGTGAATGAAGAAGACTATTTACAAATTTACTGAACTTGCAACCAAGTTTCCCCTCCCCACAGAAGTGTAGCAATTGGAACAAAATCATCTCTAAGTATAATACTGAAAGTGCAAAGCATGTGTCTTTGGACATCCATTTGCATTCTGAATTTTTAAGTGTCATTAACCTTATTCCATTTTCTTTCTGTCCACAGCTATTGATATTAACATGCTTTCTTTGTTTTCATAAACTGATTAGCAAATGTCAACAACAGAATGTGAATATCTGTAGTCAGACATGTCCTGGAGCATTTGCTTTTTTTTTTTTTTTTTTCTCCTCTCACTGGTTGTCACCACTCACTTGGGAAACAGAAAAGGTACTTTATGACTTGGGTGAAAAATTGCCCACCAGCCTGCTGAATGCTAAATCTTGGTATGAGAAGTTGTGAAAAACACATAGGATATGTTTTATCCAGCTGTGGGAACAAGTGTGTTGCCAGACTACTTGAAAGCGTAAGCTGTGGGCAGCATTGGTGGAGCTTTTCCACAGAAATGTTTCTTATTCTAATTTTTCTGGCTACTTTTGTGCCTCAAAGAAAACAGTCAAGTGTGAGTGAAGAAGGATCCAGTGTGATGAGGGGTATTAATTTAAATGGCTAATAAATATCCTACTGGCACCTGAATTTAGGTGTGAGTACTGTTGACATTTCTATGCTCTTCCCCTCTGGTTTTGTTCCTTAAAGCATGTAAAGAAGGAGAGGAAGCACCCTTCCAAATCTGTGCAGGCAGAAAAACTCACTTGAGCATAGAAAAGTGTAGGAACTTAATGAAATATGAAGACTACTGTATTATTTTGGAATCTCTGAAAGAAGTCATGGCAAGGTTATTCAATAGTATTTAAAAATAGACTTGTAGGAAAACAGAATCTCTCCTGGAAAGGTGTCTAGGCCTGGATTGAGGTACAACATGGAAGTATTACTTACTCTTGCACATATATTTACAGAGGGAAGACGAGTGAGTCTTGCAACACATTTCAATGTGTGCTGAGGGAGATTAACAGGATGGCTAGCTTGACTGTGATGAGGATGTTTCTGGTTTTGTGAGGAATGTATCTGATTTCTTCTGCTTCCTGATAAAAAATTAACAGACTTGCTAGCTATATTATTTACAGTGAACTGTTCAACTTATGTTCTGACTAATGTTCATTTTGCTTGAGGTTTTCTCCTGTCTCTATTTTAAACAATGTGACAAATAAGCATCAGGTTAGTAGGTGTTGATTTTGCAGGCTGTTGCACTGAAAATTTGTGCACTTGAAATTCTCTTGGAACCTCTTCGAACCTCTTGGAGACAAGCATGTTTCTGACTTCACAAGAAGAGGAGGCAAATGCAGGAATAGGGTTGTGGACTGAGCACTCAAAGAAAAACTAGATGGTCCTCTTCTAGCTCTTAAAGTAAAAAACACTCTGGCTTTGACTCTAGCTGCTTTTTCAAGTCACTGAGTTTATTGTTGATGTGAGAAAGAATAGATGTAACTTGGCACGATGCATTGCAGAAAATAGGTTTCCTCTCTCACTGTTTCTTCCCTTGCATGGGACAGTGAGGTGACTTGTACTGTCAACAACTCTGCTCAGCAGCAGTTTAAAAAAGTAAAAAATTCCAATATTTAAAAATACATGTTAATCACTGCTTTCTGTCAGTGTTCATTTCATTTTCACCTGAGCTACTTATGAAGGCCACACTTGAAAATTTATCTCAGGAAACAAATTCTGCTCAAGGGGCAAAAGAATGTGGGAAATGCTGATTGTGTCCCAATTTACAGCACCAGTGGACATGTAAAATTGTGTAAGCAGTGGACATGGGACTTGGTGATTTGAACGTGTTTCTCAGGTTATATATCTTTGTTTTAGAGGTTTGGTTGCATGTGAATTTCATTTTGTAGTAGCTGGGGACTCTTGAATGGTGGATGGAAGTTAGCACAAGCTCTGCAGCTGCCTCTGCAAGAAGCTCAATGAGTACCTGAGTGGTGCAATGCTTTCTCAGTTTAGGCTTTTCTGGGGAGCATGTATGTGCTATAGTGAGACATATATAATTAGGAGTGACTTATTCACTGAACAAATGAAGTAAGAATTTAAGGATGGAAACATGAGGTGACCTTGTTGAAACAGAGCTTGAAGCATAAGGCTTAGGCTTAATTTAGGCCTAGCTAATTCTATTAATAGTAAATGCTATCTAGTATTGCTTGTGAATATGGGGGTTTTGTGTGCAGGGAGAGGAAGAAGTTTTTGAAATCTTTGGTGGCTAATATATCTAGACTTAGTATTATGAGTTTAGAATAAAGAAGAAAAAGTGCTATAAGAGGATATTGATCTGCCTTCACAGTGGTGCAGTTCCACCAATTACAACAGGCCTTGTGAGAGAGAGATCAATTTAAAATTAAAGGAGTTATATTTATAAAGTGCTCTTTGATCAAGGGCCTCTGGATTGAATGAGTCTTGCAATGACTAAAATATAATAAAAATTCTCTGTTGAAAACATTATACAGATTGTTGCAATGATTTGTTCAAGACTGCAGATCAGAGGAATCGAGAAACAATATTCAGTTCACTTTTTTTAAGTGTTCTGTCTGCAATTGTCTCTCACACACTTGAATGCTACTTCTAGAATAGGGTAAAAATAAGTGTAAGAAGAAAACCATTGTGAGAAAATCAGTGAGCTGCTTTCATTATTGTATCTTGATACAATAATGCTATCATGATGTAACCATTGCTTTCAGTATGCTATACTGGATTAAAACTGGAGTGAAGTAAAATAGAAATTAAAAGTCTGTTGGCAAATACTGAGCAAATAGTAAAAAGTAAAAAACCCAACCCACTCCTCAGCTGTGCCAATTCTATCTTTTTGTATGTGTGGGTATTATTGATTCTACATCAGTACAGCTGCTGAAGAACTGCAGATTCCGTACTGCAGAATAGATTTGACAGTATTTCAAGACTTGCTTTTAACCTAGATAGGATAAAAATCTTTCCAGAGAGTAGAAAGCATGTTGCTTCAAGCTAGCAATTGCCATCAGCTTTAGTAGCAGGATCACTTGATAGTTTTAATGCATCAGATGCTGTGTCACTATTCACTTTTATGGACTGAGATCTTCAGACTAGTATTATCTCCCATAGTTTGCTGTTACTTCCGTCATAGGACTTGGTGGTTCAGTCAGGGAGATAAGTTTGGTGTCAGGCAGGGAAATATATCCTTGCCAGTGGGGACAGTCTACAGAGCAGAATGAGATAAGAGTTACTTCAGCATTTCTACCAGGAGGATTGATCTTGAATAACTGGGAGATAAAATGGCAGGTGAAATGCAGTCTAGATGGTGCACCTTGGGGGCAAAAATATATTAAATAAAATTATGGGCTTTGAACAGACTTACTGCTCAAGAGCAAGATACTGGTGTTGTCCTAAATAATAGCATTGACTTTGCTATCTTGTTTCAGTCAAAAATAGTGAATTGATGTTTGGAATTACTAGATAAGGAATGGCATGCAAATGAGAGATCATTATTAGGCCACTGTATAAATCTGTAGATCAGCTGCAACTTAAACACAGAGTTCTGAGTCTTCTGTCTCAAACTGGACATTATAAAATCATAGAAGAGTCAAAAGAGTGTAAAAATGGTTGGAAGGATGAAAAAAAGGTTTCCACAGGATGAAAAATAAAGTGGGAAGAGGTTGTAGAGGTAGGTGTGATGTAATGAAAGGTTCAAGGAGTTAAGAAGGAATCATAGTGGCTAAATAGCAAATAATTGTTTGGTTGTCCCTGTCTAAGAAATGATGGGAGTCATTTAATGGATGGTTGGTTCGTCCCACAATATGCAATTGGATTGTAGAACTCCTTTCCTCAGGATTTTAAGGGATAAAAAGCTAAATAGAAAACAAAGCCTCAAAAGCAAGCAAATATATATCCTACTGGACAGGTCAAGGACAGAAGTTTAAAAAGAAATAAAATCACTTGAGATATATTAAAGTGTCACTGCCAGACCCAGGAGACTATTTGAGATAAGTTACTCTGTCCTCCTACAGTTTCCTCTGCATTCACTATTGGTCATGTTGAGCTATCATCTATTTGCTATTTTAGTAGAGCACTGTTATGAAAAAAAAATCCATATTTTCAAATGGAAAAATAAACTCAGAAAGTGAAGTTTTGTATACAGCTTCACTTATGCTTCTTTGATTTCACCAGTATTAACAGTTGTGCTCTGTAATCCTGGAATACACTAAGAGGAGGAGTGAAAATAACTGATATTCCTTGACCTATTGGCTCTCTGATGCATTGAAGAAGATGGCATAAAAATGCAGGAGTTAAAAGGTGTGTTGCAGCATTTTCCCATATATTGGTGCATGACTTTTTATGCTTTGTTTTGTTCTGAACACAAGGCTTATGTGGGCTTGTACAAGAACTTTGTCACCAGAGAAGTCCCTGGTCCTCATTTCAGAGAGAGGCAGCAATTTCTGTTAGACTTACTAGCCCTCTGGCTGCAGAGTGGCTGGACTATCCACTGATTGGCCTATAGAGGGCCCAGTTACTGAACTTCTATCAAAGATGCATATCCCAACATTACCTGCTGCTCCAGGGGGAAGAAGATGTTTGCCACTGCTGTGGGGCTCAGAAGCCAAACATTAGTAACTTTAAATATATTCTTTAAGAAAACAGTGCTAATATAAAACAAGAGTGTAGACTACAAAATGGATTTTTCTGGGAGATAGGAATGTGGGAAGGATAAATATGTGAATGTTTATTTGAATAAATGAGTAGATTATCTTTCTCTTTGTTCCCATAGTGTGTATGCTCTCTACAAATTGTCTGTAAAGTAAATTAAACAGCAGCAATGTTCATAGTGGGAAAAGTGAAATTAAACTAGCTGTTGAACTTGTACCACAGAAGGGAAATTATTTTTCCATAAACTAAATATGTTTGAATAGAGCTAGAGAAAAGGAAAGGGAAATTTTTCCTTTCTCCAAAAATTAGTTTTCTTTGACATACTGTTTCCATTCTTTTTTCTTGGATAACACACCTCTGTTTGCAAGTATTTTGCCTCTAAGTGATACACGTTTTTTCTTGACTTAGTAACTTGACTGAAAATGAATTTCCAGAACCACAATGAATTCTCAATGCATTCTGGTGTAACTTGGTAACTAGATTCTTGTTAAATAATGTTGCTCAAAAAAATTACAAACCCCCACAGAACGTAAGGACTGGCTGAGGTCACTTGGTTTATTCAGCCTAGAGAAGACTGAGGGGAGACGTCATCACAGTTTTCGTCATCCTTTTGTGGGGAAGCAGACGGGCAGGTTGCAATCTTCTCACTCTCATGACCAGTGAAAGGACTCAAAGGAATGGCCTGACCTTGTGTTGGGGGAGGTTTATGTTGGATATCAGGAAAAAGGCTTTCACTCAGAGGGTGGTTGGGCAATGGAACAGGGTCCCCAGGAAAGTGGTCGCAGCACCAAGCCTGACAGAGTTCAGGAAGCGGTTAGACAATGCTTTCAGGCACATGCTGTGACTCTTGGGATGTCCTGCACAGGGCCAGGAGTTGGACTCAGTGATCCTGATGGCTTCCT
Organism: Grallaria varia; assembly: GCA_013396735.1. NCBI lineage: Eukaryota > Metazoa > Chordata > Aves > Passeriformes > Formicariidae > Grallaria > Grallaria varia. The sequence goes on from VWZG01000261.1 coordinate 15,493, forward strand.
TCCAAATTAGCATATTCTGTGATTCTATGGCATTTAAGGAAGGTCTGAAAGAAGGCTAGTAAGGGAAAATCTTATTTATATAATCCTAAATTTTAATTTTATCTTAGATACTTGTATTTTAGAAGCAAAGATATCTGCTGAGACAAAATGAATATATGTGTATATTTTAGAAATATTTTTCAGCAGACCAAACTATATTTATTGATTCTGTTGCTTAACAGATGAAAAATTCTTTTTTCCTAGTTCTAATATTAGTTACCACAGAATATCTGTCTTGAGTTATTAGAATGACCAAACAGGCCCCAAAGTTTTTTTCTCAAAAATTTTATTAGCTGAGAGTTATAGCCTAAAACATTGTGAATAATTTCAAGTATTTTTTGTTTATTGGAAAATCCTTAGACTGTACAAAGCATGTGAGATGAGGAAAATGTTAACTCAAAAGACAGTTTTACACAATGTAGTTGGTTCCGCAGTATTAGAGTCATCTGACACCTACTTCAGTTGAAGGTAGTGGTGTCAAGAGTATGAGTGTGTTATGCTCCGGAATTAATTTCAGTAAAATTAATGTCTCTTAACTTGGTAGAAGGGGATAATTATTATTATTATTATTACTGTCAACTAGCAATGTTTGTTAGTTTTGTTGCTGTGAGTCCTTTAAAAACTAAGTTCATGAAGGTAAATATATAAAATGTGTGCACTATATTTATCTGTTCTTATAGTTCTTTGGCAAATTTTAGTGGTTGCTTTGTTTTATTAAGTACACAGTTTTCTATAAATCTGTGTGGTGGTGAAGTTATGTGATGTCATATTGAAGGATTTGATTATAAATCAAAGGATTTATAATGCCATAGTTGTTATCATTGCTTTTAATGGAAAGAAAGCTATATTTTTGGTAGACAAGACACTGTTGATAACAAAAGTCATATGCAGTATTACAAGCATCCCTATGCATTGCAGAGATTTCAGATTGATTTTGGTAGTTTTTTGTTAATGATTGAATGATGTTGAGAAGCATTTCACCATGGCATAGACGATGAATGAACTACTAGTTTCTCATAATTTGGGAATGACCTACAGCAAGTCCAGCTCAGCTGGACGGGGCTCAGAAGGTGGGAGCTGTGGAAACACACTCCTCTTATCATCACTTGGCATTGTTGAGGTAGTAGGACTAGATGATCTTAGGGGTCTTTTCCAACTTAAATGATTCTACATCAACACAACCTTAGTCTTCAATTTTCACAGTGCTGTTTCTCTTCAGTTTAACAAGAATTACATGGACGATTTGAGCACACTGGGTTATAAACACAGCAATCTTTTGTCAGTCACAGTAGAAAGCAGTTGCACTTTTGTAGCTTTCAGTTTAACACAGATTGCATTTTGGACAGCATGTTGTGTATATGCTGTCATATACTCTGATCATGGTGATACCTTGCAGACCTCTTGATTATATTCTCTTATTTGTTGAAGTTTGATTCCGAAAAACCTCGGCATGAAAGAAACTGCTAAGAGAATTTTGTATCTTTTTAGCAGCAAGGTATTTATTGACAGCACTGGAGGCAAGCCAGTTCGCACTGGACAAACTTGCCTAAAGGCATCAGTGAAAGCAAAGTGATTTATACAGTCTACACACATGATTACATCATCTTAAATGCATATTCATACAATTACAACATCTAACCATCATATTCATAACAGGTGGAGTTAAGGTGGGGCCTGAGGCGGAGTCTTCTAACATCATCTTTTGGCAAGTCTTTTTGGGGGTACTTTTGGTGGTAGTTCCGGTCTTCGGTCTCATTTCAGGGGTCTTTGGACCTTCTTCTTCGGAATGACCTTGATGGTTTCTATTGTGAGTGACCTGCTAACTGAAGCTTGCAAAACCCCTTGGCTCTAGGCCCTTTTTGCCTATTGAGATGTCTACCTAGTCTTGATTTACGGCCTACTTCTATTCTTCTAACTTTTAGATTTCTTTAGTCCAGTACACAGTACAGAATTAGTTGTTTTAATCTTTGGGCAGCACAGGTAGACTAGAACAAGGCACCTCAGTTAACTCTTTTTAAGCCTTAGTCTCATTTCAAGTTCAGTTATCACACTGACAACATCAAAGAAATGGCAAATATATACAGATGTCCAGCTGTGCATTTCATACAGATATGTTATTTCATAATAATTCTTAAGAAAGATAGTATTTCTAAAACATACTCCGGAAAGAAAAAAAAACAAAACACCTTTTTAAAGGTCTGTAGATGAAAGTATGGTAAAGTTCTGATCAGGATAAATGCAAGTCTAAGTAAGGATATGGCAAGTGGCCAAGTGAAAATAAGTTTATGAGTATACCATAATTCATTTAAAGGGTGATTCTTTGTTTGCAGAGGTTTATTTGATTTTACTTTACAGGGCAAGGCAGAAACTAATTCTGTACCCACTGTGTTTCTCCCAGGAACATTCAGGAAATCTTTAACATGATTGTTAGAAAGATGACAGTTCTGCTTGTTTTTTGACATTGGTAATTGATTTATGTGTACAGGAATCTGACAATAATATAGAAACTTACAGCACAAAGTATTTACAGCTGAGCTTTATACAAGGTATAACAGCACTGAAATCACACTTTTTAATGCTGACAACCTGGACAAGTATGAAAACATATAAAGTATTTCTAATCTGCTGCTCTATCAAATAGCACTGCATGAAAAAGAAGCAGGATGGGGAAGAAGGGAGAGGAAAGCCTCAGCCATTCTAGCTGCATCTCTCATCTGTTTTGGTTCCAGCACTACTCCTGTACATTGTGGTATAGGCCTAAGAAGGTAATTTCTCTTAGTCATAATAAAATCCTGGAGGAAAAAGGTCTGTTTGTGAGCACTAGTCTCTGCTTTTATACAGAGGGCATATAATTTAAAACAAGTGGTAGTGAGAAGTCAGTCTTTCCTTTTATTGTTTTCTAATAGAAAATATACATGCATCATATTTGAAGGATGAGAGAATAATTAATTTTCATCTCTTTTGTGATTTATTTTTTAATAACATCAACTGGATTGGGAATGTAATTACTAACCAGTACATAAACCCAACTATGGAGATAGCAAAAAGCACCTGAAAAGTAAGCACAGAATAAGCTTCTTTTCATTGAAATGGTGATTCTCACCTGCAGTAATTCTCACCTACAACTTCTGAGGCAAATGTGCAGTGTTGACTCAGGATGAGATGCACTGATATAATAAAAAGATATCAGAGCATAAAGTTGTTACTCTGGACTGCTGCTACAGATCTGGCTTTCAAAGTTGGATGCAAGTAAATGAAAAATTAAACATGGTACTGATAAGGGTGCTGATAATGTGGTTTGAAAGCACTTAAAGAAACAAACTGAACCAAAGAGTTGGTGCAGAATTCAGCCTAGAATTCTGAAGTCATTAACTGATTTAAATTACTATTTTTTATCAAAACTCTATGCCAAGTTCTAAGGAAGGAATAATGGTTCTTTGCCATGTGAAAACTAATAGAAAATAAATGAGTGAAAACCAAATTTTTAAGCTATATAGAAGTGGATTGGGAAAAATAGAAGTGGAAACTATATTAGTGTTGTTTCAGGGTGACTATTAAAAAAAAAAGTCTTTCTTTTGGAACAGTATCACACTGTGGGTCAATATTCAGTTTGCAGATTCTGTGGCATGACTTTTTTAGTGCTGTTTTCAAGCTATTTCTCTATCAAGATCTCTTAGACTTCTGAGTGTTATAGTTTTAGATTTTGTCAGGATTTTTCTTTCTTCTCCTGCTAACATGAACTTTGGGGGGGCTGACACCGCCTCACCTCTGACAAAGACCTGGTTAACGATTCGAAATTCCAGTTTGATGGCTCTAAGGACAGTTCTTTTGTTTTTGTTTGGGGAGTGGTTTTTTTTT
>VWZG01000264.1:3832-19979 GCA_013396735.1 Grallaria varia
AACCACATTCTAATTCTGAATCATTTGTAGAATCTGGATTAACATTGTGTAAGCCATGTAGAGAGGTGATTGATAGCAAGCTCTTGTAAGAATGCATAGAAATGAGTGGAAAACCTTCAAATCTGAGCAGCCTGTGCCTGTTTAAAACAAATATTCCATTGGTTTTAACATTTTTGAGGGAAAGAATTATTCTGGAATAGTTACTCTGTCTTAGAAACTAAATTAAAGTTAGAGCTAGCTCTTTAGTGCCACACATTTGCCATGATTTTCAAGTGAGTGCAGGATAAGGTAGACATAAACCATTCTTAGGTGCCCAAGGATTTGAAAAAGCTTTTGGATATATATATGGTGTCTTGAAATTCTGTGACAAAACCAGGTATACACTGTCCCCTTCCTCACATCAGCCCTGAGCATCTGTTTGGACCTTGGTTAGTTTCCAGCCCACCTAACTTCAGGCACTTAACTAAGGCCCATAAACAAGATGGTTTTGGCTCAGTAGGCAAGATGGAGAGAGAGTCAAGTCCTTAACATTTGGTCCCTGGGTCATTTTTAGTGTCTGCATTGTAAGTGAGACATCCTTATCTATCTGTCACATGTGCAATCAAGCTCCTACTGAAGTACCAGGCAAGATAACCCAGGAATTCAGACAGGACAATAAATGCCCCTGTTAGGCACCTGAACCTCACTTCTCACATTGCTTGCACAAAAACAGCCTTTTTAAGATCTGACCCTCAACTGAATATTCATTGTTTTCTGTGACCAGTTGTCTTCAAAAACTGCACAAAAATTACAATACAAGGAGAAATTAATCATTGCAGCTTCCGAGTAAAACATAAATGGGACTTTTAACCATAATATGTGATAGGTTGCAGAAACTTTCTAATGCTGTGCCTGATGTGTTAACTGACCCAAGGCATTAACACAGAATTGACCAATATGACTCAGGTCCTGTGAGAGACATGAGTTATTCTGGAATAGCAGCTGGAAACCAACTAGGATCTTAGGGCATCTCAAATGGCACTGGACTCCGAACAAACAAGTCTCATCTTATTAAAATGATGGTGGAAGAAGGTACCTTCAGAAGGCAATCCATCTAATCTGTCCGATGCTTATTTCAGGAAGGAAAAAATCATGCTCTGAAAGTACCTTATTATTTCCACAGATGTCAAGTGGATAACCTATCATCAAGTTAAACTTCTGGAATTTGCTGAGATGAACCCCATACTATTGTCAAGTTAACCTTGAACAACTGTGAGATACACGAACAAACAAACAAACAAACAATTTTAAAAAAGACCTGGCCAGATGTCAAGAAAATATGTCTTACCTGTGAGCTCTAATGAAGTAAGTACAGATATCCCAAAAGAAATGATGGAAGTAATTGAGCTTTGGGAAGAAAAATGAAAAAATTGGATACATTAAGGCCTTTGAGGTTTTAATGCAACGGAAAATGATCTGTTGGAGTGAAGGAGACAGAAAAATGGCTTTATATATCTTTTTACTCTATACTACTTTCCTTTATATAATAGCTTTTTTTTCCTTCCTTTTTTGCTCATCCCCCCCAGGCACTTTCTTTGATCTCATCACATGCGTGGCTCCTCATTTCTTCCCTTATTTGCATTTATTTATCTTCTGGAGACTGCATCACTACACAATCAAACAAAATTATTGAACCTTGAAACAGTTCTAGATTGCAAAGATGACACCATAGTAAATTCACATTTGAAATAAAACCTAATCAAATATTATGAGAGGATATGTATCAAATCAACCTCCCAAGAGTGTTTGCATTATAAACTTAATTTTTCAAGACTATGTTTGCATTATAAATGTCCAGCCAAGTTCACCTCCAGTGCAACTCATACCAAAGTCAAGTGAGTTACGTTAAGAATCAACTGGAGTCTATCTATTCATTACAGGATAGTTTAATTTATCTATTAGTTTTAGACTTTAGTAACGTTAGAGGTAGTAAAAGACTGTAGATGAGACACGTTTATAATATTAGATGAAACTAAATATTGAAGCATTTTCTTTATCCAGTTTCTAATTTAAATAGCCCCAAATCAGTAAAATAATGAAAAAATCTGTTAATAATATTAGAAATTAGGAGGCATAATTGTTGTTTTTTTCTTTTTTCTTTTTCCACCAAAAGCAATCAATCAATCAATCAGTCAATCCATTGCTGATCAGAATAGAAGCTGAAAAATATGCATCTAATCTTACAGCTCAAGCAGCTGCCAGAGAAAAGAATAGCCATGGACAGTAACATTCTAACACTTTACTAGTTTGATATCATTATTTCCAATTAAAATGTCAATGTTCCCAAGAAAGCTCTGAATAATTTAACTTCATACCTCACCCTGGTTTGAGAAGGATGTTGGACTACACGAATTATCTTGTTTTGTTACCACCTTATGTTATGACAAAGTGCACACCAAAACCCCAGTATGGTCAGCAGCTGCAAAACTCATGTGTGTACCAAGAGACCCAAAAGGAAAGGAAGTCTATGTGTGCTTAAGAATCAAGAGATGGAAGGCCTGTCCTTGAGATCCCATCACAGCATTGCGGGATGGGACAGAACCTGGCTCATAGCATTTCCTAAGGGAACCTCACCATCTCCATCTGAATACTTTTGATTTTGACTGACTATGACTGAGATTATCTTCCAGCCCTTGCCACAAATTTGCTATTGTCTAAGAAAAAATAGCTGGAGGTACTGTAGATGAACTGCGCAGGGACTGTAGTGACCATTTGAAGAACTGGTAGTTGTTCTTCTCCCTCCTCCAAAAATGACATGAACAAATCATATCTGCTTTATCTGTTTTAGAGATGAGAATTAGAAAGGATAAGAGCTGTCAAAACTACAGCAGTGTCTTCAGGGGCAGAATATCCTTCAAGAGTCTGCCATAGAAAATTTCCTCTGACTGGGACGTCCAGGCAGTTAAAAGCATTTCACCAGAAAGCCAAACTTCAGGGTTTGGGCCTCAGACAAGCCCAGGAGAGGGGAGCAGGATGAGGAACCAGGGTCAAAATCCTGCCTGACAACCCTAGAACAATCACAGAATTAAAAAATGGGTTGGGTTGGAGTGGACCTTAAAGGTCATCTTGTTCCAATCCTCCTGCCATGGGACACTTTCCGCTAGACCAGGTTGCTCCAAGCCCCGTCTAAGGTGGCCTTGAACAGTTTCAGGGATGGGGCAGCCATTTCTCTGGATAACCCGTTTCAGCGAATCATCACCCTTGCAGTAAAGAAGTTCTTCCTATCATTTAAATGAAATGCCTCCTCTTTTAGTTTAAAACTGCTCCCCTTTGGCCTGAAGTTTTACCAGGGGAAGTTTAAGTTGGATAATAGGATAATGTTTTTTATCCAGAGAGTGGCTGCGCACTGGAATGGACTCCCCAGAGCAGTGGTCACAGCACCAAGCCTGACAGAGTTCCAGAAGCATTTTTACAGTACTCTCAGGCATATGGTGTGACTCTTGGGGCGTCCTCTGCAGGGTTAAGAGCTGACCTCAATGATTCTTGTGGGGTTTTTCTTTCCAATTCAGCAGATTCTGTGATTCTGGGATTCTGTTAGTATCTGCCCATGTAAATGGTTTGTTGGCCCCATATTTTTTGAAACACTTTGTCCTTTTATTCATGTGGGACCACACACACATCCAATTTTCTCCAAAATTGCTGCAAAACTTTACAGACTTTTAGCTACAGCAAGAGGAGACACATTCCAACTGTTCCATACCCCCGGCAGTGTGTTGTGCAGACAATTGTCTGCTTTGTCTACACTTACACACTGAGTCCTGACTCACTGATAAAATATTTGCAAGTGTTCAGCATGCCAGTAAATAATACCCTGTCTGTACTGGGCTGTCATTTCTCTTGCTTAATTAGAGCAGGGACAAGCTGACATCCAGCATATTTTGAGTTGCTTGGACAAATGCTGTGTACAGCCCAACAGAGGCAGCCTGAACATACACACGCAAATACTTCACATCTGTCTTGATACATTATATGTTTATAAATAGCAGAAGTAAATAATAAGCAGGATATGTTTCAGCATTCAGCCTTTTAAAATAGCTTGTGTAGTCATTTACGCACTTCTTTTAGAAGCTGGTTCTAAAAAGTCACGAGGTAAAGATTTAAGTAGACAGTGCCTCTCTAAGCAAACGCAGGATGCCAAGGACTCACTTCAGAGGATAAAAGGGCATCGTTGAGAGTGAATCACTTGTGAATCATCACTGTGAACTTTTCCAGGAATGTCAGTTCGGTCATTGCAATGTGAACTTCTGAGCATAGATTTTATATGCACGGGATTGTCATAAATAAATCATAGGAAAATGTAATGAGAAAATATGTAGCACGATGTAAAGGAAATGTCTATATGGAACGCCAATAGAACTTAATAATTCAATTCAGTGAAGGTCTGTGTAAGGAAAATCCAGTGATCTGTGTGCTCTGTACTGTGGGACATGAAGAATCATATGAGCTTATTGCAAGGTAATATACTGTTCCAATTCAATAATGCATATGCTGTTGATAACAGCACTTCAGGATACAAATAAATAAAAAAATACAGTTCATTATCTGCTTCTTGCTAGGATGTGAGATGCCCTGAGATCAAGAGTAGGTGTAGATATTCAACACATCTCAAGGTCTTACCTAAAGAAATATGACACACGCAGGTGGACATGCTTCTGGATTGGAAGGCTGTGAGGATCCTTGAGGCTCCAGCACTAGAAGCAGGACTGGGGAGAATGGGTTATTATTTGCTTCATTTAACCACTGACTTATTTAACTACATCTTAGAGAACAAAGTTTCAGGAATCCTTGCCTAGAGCCAAGTTTTCAGAAAGAAAGGAGACTCCAGTCCAACGCTGAACTGCTGCTAAAATTTGCTTTAGGCATGTAAATAATTAATTTAATTTTATTTTTTCTTTAAATATAATGGTCTTAAGGGCACTCTGATGCAAAATTTATGGGAAAGAAGATTAAACTCCTGCCATCCTTATTTATTTCCAGGGAGCTTTTGTTCAGGAAGCACTGTGTGACTGTTTGACTCCAGTACTCAAGATACTGGACTGCAGGGCAGGTTTGTCTCTTCTGAGAAACTTCTTGCTTAAAAGCAGCATAAGTCAAAAAGGGCAACAAGTAAATGAAGTCATCTCTCACACGCATTCTTGAGTCCCAACAAAAAATTGATATCTGATAATAATGTCTATGAAATTTGAAGCACAAACTGTTGAAAACCAAATGTACTGAGATCAGTATGGCAAAAATGGTACCACATTATTCTCCACTAATCTTTGTCCTTTGACAGGAAAAGTTCTCTCCCTTCCCTTTTTGTGGGTGAAAAAAGATCAATAACATTTCATAAATTATTTTTTTGCCACACGCCAAAGGAAATGCACTATTAAGATTATAGAAAAAGCAGATTTTTCTAGCATTATTGATACAATTAAATTGTTGTTTCCAATTCTGCAACTACATGATAACAAAGTGTTAAATTTAAAATATATTAAAGACAATATTTTGTTTCTTGAACAGTGGCAACTACTGACATGACCTATGAAGCCTGGGACACCAAAATAGGAATGACAAAATATGACATACAATTTATATGAAATCTAAAGACTTCCAGAGTGTTGCCTGGAGACCCAGCCACTAGTAATCTCTCCAGACACTGAAAATAGGGCTAATATATGAGGAGGAGTATGTAATGCAAGCAATAAACATAAAAGAAAGCTCATGAGTTGTCAAGCTCTGATTTGGCTGTTCAGTCTTTATCTGAATTTAAGAAAAAAATATTGTGAGGAATTGCTTGGGGATGCTTTTTAGCTATTCATTATCTTCTAATTTACTATCTATACTTTCACATACACATACCTTGACTTTTCTCTGCATCATAGCCGAAAACCCTTGTGGCAATGACAGAAGGAAAGAGAAAAAATCACCTCTAGGCAAGAACAGGGAAATAAGGTCTGACAATTACCTGAGCCTGTCTGTTTGTCTGTCAATTATTCAGTTTATCTGTCTGTCTATCTGTCTGTCAGTAGTATAAAAAAATCCCAATGTAGACATACTCCAGCATTAGGTTTTTCTTCAAGGGCAGGCAGGATCCTTTCAACTTCGGAGCTGAAAGTAACCCCTAATTGCAATTAAGTGCTGTAACAGTGGCAGATCATTTTAGAAAGTGTTGGAACTGTATTTTGAAGTATTTATGTCTCATATCTTGAAAGAAATAAATTCCTATTTAACTTCCAACCATTTCAAGGATCGGAATACACTGTAGAAGTTCTGAACTCCAGTACTGACCTTCGAAAAGTCATCTCATCTCTGCATGCCTTGGTCACCCACCTAGAAAATAGCAAATATAGTATGTCTTTCTTGTCTACTTATAGCGTTAACTTTCTGGGCAGATACAATGTCATGCTGAGTATGCGTATCACCACCCACAGCAAGGCCACAATTCCTACTGAAGTTTCCAAAAGTCAGTGTGGATTAATAGACATAAAATTTATCATAAAGATGCTACAAATAATCCCATTACAATTTTTTATTTCTAAAAGGAATGTGTGTTTCCTTTCCATTTCAGATGTTTCAGAAAAATTCTGATTTCAGCAGTAGCTGTTTTTGTGGGTTTTTTTCTGCCCAGTTTCCATTTGTTGCTGTTGGGAGAAGAAGTGTGACACAAGGTTAAACAATGCATGGATGAATATTTCCTGCGTCCCATTACAAGTTGACTCTACTCTCAAATGAATTTCAAGAATATTTTTCTTTCATGGTTTGTAAGTCACTTCAAGTTTTACGGAACCCTCAGAGCTCCCCAAACTTGTTCTTATTCTGATTTACATTTTCGTGTTCTTTAAAGGCTCAGAGCACTGCAGAAATGTCCAATAACAGTGAAAGTGACGGAACAACACAATAAGGTCCACGAGTACCATCGATTTCCTTTGACACGTGGAAGTTTTCTTGTAAACCCTACAGCAAAAGGTAAGAATCTACATCTTTGCCTCCCGGTTCACCAGACAGGAAATTGTCTAAAAAAATTTATAAATACATTCCACTTTAAAGCACACAAACTGCTGTGTTGACTTCTGTAATTTCTGATTGAAATTAAGAGCTTAAGGCTGATACTGAGTAATAATGCTGACAACATTACAATTCTGGCTTGGAGTCTAGTTATAGAGAGGGTGGCTACCAGTATTGTTCTCTTTAACTTAACCACTATGAAGTAGTGGTAACCTCTCCTCTCCCTCTCCTCTCCCTCCCCTCCTCTTCTTCTCTCCCCTCGCCTTCCCTTCCCCTCTCTCCGTCTCCCCTCCCCTCCTCTCCCTCTCCTCTCCCTCTCCTCTCTTTTCTTCCCTTTTTATTTTTCTATACAATCATAGGTGACCAGCTGATTTTTTAAAATTAAATTTCCGATACAATTAGATAAATCCTGCATTAAATATAATAAGATTTGGTATACTAAAATTTGAATTTCTAGGTCAACATAATGATAAAAACATTAGGGAAGAAAAAGGAACATTGACATTTTCATGTTCCATTGTTAAAATCCACCATGTTGTCAAGGGGGAGAGTCCAGTTTTGGGAAGTGCTCTGATGCTTCCTCAGGCAGATATGATATTGAGCTTTTCTTGCAGAGACAGTAAAAGTTTAAAAACATGAGTGCACAAACAATTCTTTTTTTAATATAACTGCAAAGGGTTAACTGAAGAGGATGAACACAGGCAATAAATGTGCTGTTTGTGTTATTCATGCATTTCTGGTTCCCATTCTGTGCTTAACTGCAGAGTCCCTCGAGTTGAACCCAGCATGCGCCTGTGCTTTTTCCCTTGGAATAATTTGTCAAGCCTTCCAACCCTTGTCCTCTTCCTTATTACCTTGCCTCAGTAGCCAGGCAGTGATCGGCAGCTGCTGGTGAAAATCTAGACCGCACAACCAACACACTGCGCAGCAAATACAGTCAGAGACCACATGCCAGAGTGCAAGAACAGCCAAGTGGCAAGGTGACAAATAACGTTGCCCTCACTGAAAAGGATAAATTAGCAGAGTCTTATTCTTCTCTTTCTGCCAATTTCCAGGGGTGAAGCCAAGTGACAGCAAACTTGGCATGTATCTATCAACAGAAACACATCTGCAGCAGTGCCAAGCTTTAGAGTCATTGTGCCTGCCATTTCCTAGATGTTAAGAGTGCTGCAGAAACACAGGCCAGGCTCTGAGTCATAGTCTGGTATTGTACAAGTGCAGGGAAGAATCTAAAACATAGGCACCCTGAATTAAGAAAAATTTAATTTAAAACATTTATAGCCAATACATATTTTTAGTACAAGGCTGCTGAGCACCCTCAAATAAAGCAGAGGAAACTCAGGTCTGATTTCATTGAACCTAATTTTAGAAGTAATTACAGGAATTAATAAGATCTCCCTGCAGTCAGGACATACAAAAAGACCCCGTGAATCACACTACTCCCCTGCTCCTTTGCACATGCAACATTAGAGGGTACTGCTTGCAGTTGCCTTTGTGACAGAAAACATGTTATCATTACTCTGTTGATTACACAGCCACTTGTAACAGGCAGTTTGTTGCAGTTCACTTGACATATTTATTAACTTTGATCTTTAACTCTCAATAGTATTTGGGTAGCTAATTCGACTCACTTCAAGAGCCCGGTCCAAAGTTACCTAGAGAGGCCTTGGCATATCTACTAAAGTGCTGAGATTGTACTTTTTTGCCTGATCCCTAAATTGTGCTTCCAGTATGCTCCTCCTCTAAGTCATCTTGCTAAAGTCAAGACAAAGAATATCTGGTAGATGTCTGTTTCCAGTTGCCTGAGCTCATCATCTTCCATCAAGGGTTAGTCTTCTTTTCTCCAGACTTTTCTTCTAGTTTCAGGGGTCTGTAACTCCTGAAGGAAAATTTTAACAGTAAGAAATAACGTGAAGAGGGAATTAAAAAGCTTGGTCTTTACTATGTCCTTTTCCACTTCCCCTGCCCTATTCATCTGTGAGTCCGTATTTTGCCTCATCTTCCCTCTGTGAACGACACATCTTTGTGGCTGTTGTTCATGTCCTTTACCAGATTTACCTCCAGATGGGCTTTGGTTTTCTGAACCCTATCCCTACATTCGTGGACATGGTTTAAATATTTCTCTTGTGTGACTTGACCTTGCTCTCAATTCCCACACTATCCATTTTACTTTTGGGGTTTGTTTATCTACATGAGTGTTCTTCCACCATTACTTGATTTCATGCTGGCTGAAATGGACCATTTTTCAGCTTGGAGAGAGTGATCTTTGAATACCAGATAGCACCCCTGGACCCTTCTTCTCCCAAGGGCCATATCCCAGTGGTTTCATCCAAGTATAACCCTAAAAAGACTCAAATATGTTATTTTGAAGTTCAGGGCTGTTGTCTCACTATTTCCCTTGCTAGGTCCTGTCAGGATGTGGTCATTACAAATAAGGTTGTTCCTGACCTTCACATCCACTCTTGTTTATACACATGAGGTCATCAGATCACCTCCCATTATCAGCTCCTCATTCCTCTGTGTTTGAAAGGTGCCATCAATGCACTCCAGAAGCCTCACAGATCACTTGTGTCCTACTCTGATGTTCCCCCAGCAGGTATTGGAGTGGTTGAAATGCCTAATGAGAACGTTGCTTTCAAACATGAAGATTCTTCTTCTTGTCTAAAGAAGGCCTCATCTATTTCTCCCTGGGCAGACATCACAGGCACCCAAACGTCACTAGTGTTGGTCTGATTGCTGATCATAACTCAGACACTCTCAGATGTTATCTATCTGTTCCTAGGCAATGTTCTTGCACGTCAAGGGCAATTCCTCCTCCTTGTCATTTCAGCTTGTCCTTCCTAAACATCCTGTGTCCACTCACAGCAGCCCTCTACTTCCTCCCACTTTAACCCCATGCTATGTGCTTTAGCATATAGACCTTTTAGAGAGGCACACAGACATGCTGATTTCCCTGTAAAGGTATGAGGAGCTTTCCCCACAATGTTGTCTTGCTGTCATTTCCTTATTCATGTGCATGCAATTGAGGTAAACCACATGCAGCCCTGTTTTGTCCATTATCAGGTGTCCTGTCCAAATCACCTGGCACATTTTCCTTGCCAAACAAGTCCACTATTGCATCTCTCTGATTGAGGGTCATCATTCTCCCTGGACAGGTATCCTTAACATGGTACTCAGGTGCATCTCCCTCCAAGCTCCATGGAGATCACAACATACTCATGAAAGCCTCTGAGAGGTTATAGGAAATAAAAGCCAAGTTGTACAGTGATCATAATTATTCAGAAGTTGGGTTAATTGGGTTAATATTCTCAATGAAAGCAAATGCTCTTTCTTGAAGATGTGACATCTTCCTATTTCTGTCAGCCACTATTCCCTCACTGCACTCTCTATGGACTGGCATAGAAATTCAGCTGCCCTTCCATTTACCTGTTAAATGTCTGGCATTTTCCTCTGCTGAACTCCCTACCTGCTGTGTGCCTGGTGTTGTTTCCTGCTGTCTGCTCCACCTGTCCACTTTACTCTTTTATTTCCTCCTTAAATGTTAACATGGCACAGATGGGCTCTTACTGCCTGTGACTTTCTAATGGAGTTGTTGAATGTTAATAATACTTTGGAATTTAAAAGGAAAAAGAGATGGACAGCCACTAAAACACCAAAGAAAATAAAGATATGCATCCAATGCATCCATCTGTCTGTAGGCAACACAGTGAAATAGCTCACTTGAAAGTTTATTGTTGTAATATAGAAGCATTGAGAGTCCTCAGACAACACAAAGAGTTCCCTGTAGACAATGAAAAAAATTGCAAGTTATTACTTTTTCATATCAGAGAGTGAATATAAATTTGCTACACACACAGATCCATAGCGTAAAACATCAGGGTAAAGAGTAAAGATTCTTCAGGAGTAAAAGAAGTCTGGTTTTTGCTTTGAAGTCCCTAACCCATTTTAGAGAGAAAATAACCAAGGCATTAATGATCAGACATTCCCAAAATTTTGCTCCTTTGGAGGGCCCTGTCATTTTCATGTTATCATCCATTCAGAGAGCAGATGCAGCTGCTGGCATACTCGCAGCTGCCTCATCTCTCTTGATGTGTCCCTGTTCTTGCTTAATAAAAAACTTCTGTCTGGTTTGGCACCACCTCCTGTCTCCTTTTCTTTCCTCATCTAAAACTGCTGGATGCCAAAGAGGACAAAGAGACATCCACTAGGATATTTTAGGCAGCTGGGTAACTGTGGTTGCTCTAGTTCACAACCGTAAGATCCCTGTGAGACAATGCAGCTGCTACCCTGAATGAGCTGCCACTGGAAGGTCAGTCCTACCCTCCATCGTTAAACACTCCAGAAAATTAAAAGCCTGAAAAAAATTATTTGTCTTATTATGCTGAAGTGGTTGAGAAGTCTCACCTCACACTTTTAAACCTAGACATAACTGAATATATGAATATGTGAATACGACTATCACTCCAGATTTGTTCATAATGCCATATATTTATTCTATTGAACAGAATCTGGAGCACCTTGGCATGGCCAAGATACCTGAACCTTCATCTCACCTAATGCTCTGGTGCTCTAGTTGCAGAAAAGTGGAATATGCTGCACTAATTTTAAATAAATAAAAGAGAAACAAGAATGCAGTATTGTATATATACAGCATTCTACTAGATTATATTAAAAATCATGCTACAAAAACCAAAATAAGTAAATTACGGGTCCTTTTATTTATAAGGTTATATTTGAGATGTGACAATTGTCCTTTCATATCTTTTTCCTGCTTCTGTAACAGCTAATAACAATATTCCCTTCCTCTTCCTTCTCTTCCCTTTCCCAGACTTCTTCCAAACCTTTCTCTCTGAAGATTTAAGAATGAAAACAAACCCAGCAGTACAGACACTGCTAACCTGCAGCTTTCAGGAATTCATCAGTGCCATGAATTGCTATGGTATTTATACACAAATTTGGGTAAATTGTTTCAGTTCTTGTTTGCTCATTTACAAAATGTGAACAGTGTACAGACAGCCTTTACAGAAGTACTGTGGAAATTCATAGATTCAATAAACAAAAGTAGCTGAACTATAAAACTAGAGGATTGGTAATAATATCTGAAATTAACAGTCAGGCTTCCTCTAACACAGCCATGACATACAGTCCTGCTTACAAATAAAGCATTTCACACCTTAACTACTTTTTACTGACTCTGCTTCTACCAGGATGTTATTCTACAATTTCAAAATCCAGAAAACTTGCATCTGTGTTTTAAACCAAAATCCAATTTTATTTAATCCATTTTTATGTTATCTATTAGTTTGTTTCCTTTAAATTCCATAATCATAATTACCACCATTTATCAATGGATATATAGACTGAAATTATATTCCCCTCTCAGCCTTCATATTGTTAAGTCAAATTCTTTTAGTGTAAAACTGTATTTCATATTTTTGTCAACCTGTTTCTTCTGATGTTTCTGAGCTTTTCTTAAAATAGTGTTTCCAACATCCAAATGAAAATTCTCAAGCACACAGTACTTAAAATCTTTTGCCTGACATCTAGGACCCTAAGATTACATTAATCTCTTTCACAAAAGCATCACACTCATTATTCATAAATATTCTTAGGATAAATTAATATATATTATCTTCCCCTTTTTTTGTCTTCTCTAATTAATAGCCTTCCAGCTTATGGATGAATAATCAGTTCCAATCACCAAATACATTTTCATAGACCTAAATTTCACAATACTTTTAATTTTTTCTCCAGATTGCTGCCTAGCTCGTCTAAAAATCTGTGTAATCCTAATCCTAATTTGATGCTTTTAGAGGTTTAAATTTCTCTCCTTATACAAAGGAGATGCAAGACCTAGTTAACATCTAGAATTTCGGAAGTACACTTCCTAAAGAGACAGAGCTCCAAATCATCTCAGTTGAACAAAAGGATTTGATTCTGTTGTGGTTTAATTCCAACTGTTAAATAAGCAATATGCAGCTGCCTGTTCACCCCACCGTCCCCAGAATCAGAAGAAGATATAAACCATGGGTTGAGATGTTGCTGCTGCTGGTTACAAGAACAACAACAATAGTAATAAGAGCAACAACAATAATAAAAATTTTGTATTAGTAATACAATTGAAATTAAGAGGATTGCATGTCCACAAGCAGCGATCAGCCCCTCTCAGCCAGCACACCCCAGTTTATGTATGACGCTTTATGGAATGGAATATCCCTCTGGCCTTTTCTTGTCATCTCTCCTGGTCATGCTCCCTCAGAACTTGTTGTGCACTTGGTCACTGGCAGAGCATGGCAAATAGAAAGGTACTTGATTGAGAGTAAGCAACAACGAAAACATCAGTGTGTTGTGAACATTATTCTCATACTAAACCCAAAACCACAACTCAGTACCAGATACTAGAGAGAAAATTAACTCTATACCAGCCAAGTCCAGGGCAGGCTCAAAACTTACTGTCTGTTGCGAAGAGCAATTCCACTACATAGTTCATTCAAGTGCCTCATAGGCACATCAACTTCACCTGACTTCAGACACTTACCTGATGAGTGCAACTGATGACTGAATATACTCACGAAGTGAAACAGAGGCAACTCTTACAATATTTCAGACTATTTTAAACTTAAATTACTTTCTTGAGTATTTACAGGATTTCTTCTGCATCATTAACTTTAGGGATAGTTTAGAATAATTTGACTTCTAGCTTAGGTGCCGCTATTAAGTTTCTAAAGTTTTCTAAGGTTAATTAAAGCTTGTACAGAGAGGAAAATAACATTCTTATACCATTAGTAGTGCAATTAGGGTAATCTGGTGACAGATACACTCTACCTATCTGGAGTATATCCTTCATGTTTCAAAATGTGTATTTCATGCTTATAGTCATTAAGTGTAGAGGGTTGGGACAAAATTTTCACAGGGGAAAGTCTGACTATGTCTATGGAAGGGTTATTGTACCTTTCTCTGAAACATCTGGCGCTGGCCAATATTAGCAACAGAAGACTGGACTAGATGGACTGCAGGTCTGATCTGGTGTGGCAGTTCCTATGTTCCTGTGTTCTTCCTCCACCTGGTGCAAGGGCAAAACTGTCAGGTGTAATGAGGAAATCTTTATTCAGGTCCTCGGGTAAGACTGTAGATTTGGCAATTAAAAAATCATCTTTTGAAAAACTCAGAGAATTTTGACTCCTTTACTAATAAAATGTACATTATCTCTACTGAAATTTTGCCAGTTCTTTCCCTATTTGTATTTGAGTAATATTACTACACATAGATGAAAAAGACATTTCCATAGAACTTATGTCTACTATTATTCTCTATTATTTTTATTATTGTCATGCAGCCATGGAATTGACTTCATTGTATAAGGGCTATATTAGTGTATGGGAAAGATATTTTTGCCTCTAAAAGCTTATATGCAGATTAACTTCCTCTAGTCTTAGATCTCTAATTTTAAATCTTAAATGAACTGCCTAGTAATACTGGGAGCACTGTTACTTGATGCAGACACATAGGGACTTCCAGGTGAAGGTTCAGCTTTGAGAACTGACCCCCATCCACCATCCCCAATGGGCTGACATCAGCCAATAGACAAGGTAGTATAAAGAATCAGCAAGAAAATATTGTGCATCAGTCTCCAGATAGGGTTCTCAGTACACCAGCAAGGTAATTATTGTGCAATATTTAGTTTTCAAGAATTGCATCATAGTTTTAACAACACCGTGATTTTTTCCCCCTTGAAATGAAATTGTAATTACTTGTAATTTGATGAAGAATGGCACAAGAGAATTTGGCATTTTGTATCTAGAAAAAAATTCTGTTGCCTATTGATAGGTATTTGTTACTTATTGAAATGTGTTAGACTATCTGTTGATGTTCCTAACACTGCAAAGCTTCTGCAGGTGCGTTATCATATCCACCATTCCCATGGAGATGTTGCAGAAACCCTGGATCATGACCTTGTCAACTCTGCCTGAGGTTCTTGTAGCTTCAATTTTCACTTTTCATAGTCTGTGTCTGCTGCAATTTAACTGAACTGGTTACCAATTAAAGGCTTGATGAAGGTATTCTGAATTTGTCACTTAACCAAGTTAACTAATGGAGGCATACAGTCATTCCAGATTCCTATTACATTCAGTGGAGAGAAAAAAGGCACCTGCAAATGCTGTGTCAGATCTAAAATAAGCTGAATTGTCTTTTAGAGGTGCTTATTTCTTCCTTCCATTGACAAGAGAAAGAACACAGCTGAACAGTAGCCTAAATTTAGTGCTCCCAGGAAGCAAATGGGATATTAGGAAGGATAAATCTGGCTATAACAGTTGGATCATAAGGTCAAGTGCTAAACCTCATCACCCTGCTGGAAACAGTGAAATGGAATTACACTTCTTTGGTACATTGTTCCCTCTTCTCTCACCTTCCTCTGCATGAGTCTGTGGCTAATCACTTTTCCTGCCTTACATGGCTTCCTTTCTTGGTTGTTTGCATTCCTAACAGACATTGCCAAAAATAAATAAATAAATTTTAGTGGTGACTATCCAGAATCTTTCATTTAATCTCAAATACCAAATCTGAAATGCAGTACTAGCGAAATGGATTATTCACACAAGAATTTAAATTTAGGTTTTGATATCGACAATGAAACAGTCAAAATACTCCAGACTAAATGCAACTGAAGTCCAGACAATGACATTGTAGTTGTATTTCTTGGCTTCTACCTGGACAGAAGGAAAAGTAAGTTCAGAATTACACAGTGTTCAGTCAATATCACTGTTTCAAAAGTAGACATAACATAGGGAAGAGAAATACAAGACCATTAGCAAACAGAAGACTATAATAACTGAATTGTAATTCTTGATCAAAATTTAAGTCTTTTTATTATCATTTCTGCTGTTTCTTTGATTCACAATGAGAATGAGAGTTTGTTTTCTGTGTATCAAAATTTAGAAAAAAAAAAGATAAAGGGCTAATAAATTAAGAGGTAACATATGGAGTGTGGCACTGGCTGCATAAAGATTATGGATTTTATTATTTGTTGAAATGGAAATGTCAATGTAATCTCATGGGCTGATGCCATGGAAATTCCATTGGATTTTTCATGTTAGTGATGCATTTATACAAGCCTTTTGGA
>VWZG01000268.1:0-230969 GCA_013396735.1 Grallaria varia
CTAAAATACTCAGGCTACTCTTACAAAAATGACTGTTCTTAGCAGGCTTTAGGGAAAGTTTGAGTTCTAATTTACTTGGACAACATGTTTAAATTTTAATATTAGCACCTTACACATAAGTCTATTGAGAGAAAACCAACCCTCCTATCTCTTCTATGTACTAATGTCTCTATGGCTAAACAAAGCACCATGGCATTTAAGGGAATATTATTAATTCAGATCTCCTGAGGGCAACTGCACTATTTTACTGTTCCAGTTTATTGAGAGCTCAACTTATATAGTCAATTATGAATGAAAAATAGAATAGAATATATTAGAAGAAAACATATTTACTATAGCAAACAGTTTTAATCAAAACTGCCAATAGTTTTGCACCACTGAACCGTTCCTATGTATTGAAATTCAATTTAGAACATTTTCACCTGTTATTTCTTTCCAGATCTAGGCTCATGGCGAAGTCACACATGAAACTTCCAGTGCATGAAACACAGTATTTGACTGGCAATTTTCAAACACGAATTTATCTTCCAACTAGTACCAAACATAGAAGACTTCAGACAAACTCAGGCAATACCTTTTCACAAGGAACTGTATCATTTATATAGGAATGTTTGCCAAGCTCCAACATCTCTAACAAATTCTTCTAAAGAATTAGTGGAACTAATGACACCACGTAAGTCAAAAGGTAAAGGGTGGAAAAAAACCCAGCCTGTGCTTCAAACTTAGGTATTAATTAAGTGATCAAAATCTATTCCCGTGTTTTTTTAAGTTACAGATATACAAGATATCCACCCTGGGAAGCAGCATGATACATTACTAACATTCAGATATCCAACTGTATAAATTTAGAATAACATACTACAAGTCCAAAGAAACTAGGAAATAAAAATTCTCCTCACTCTGTCCATATTTTCTTTTCAAGTCAGACTAATTAATGTATTTTCTATGATTAGAAAATGAGCTGTGATGTTAGTGGTACACAAAAAAAGTACTTCTAAGCAGCCACCAGTAGCCAGATCATATTTTGAAATTGAAAGGAGTTAAGAACATATAATCATTAAATGATATAACTGGTCCAGTCTTATTAAATCACTGCTTAAAAATTCTATGTGTGTTTACCTTCAATAGAAGACATTAAGGCAAAAACAAACTAACCTGTAAGTCATATAGGTACATTACAGATAAGATTGCTTCAAATACAGATACAAATGCATAACCTAAATGAAGCAACATGATTAGTTTATTGGACTTTAAGAAACACTTATCAGAAGTCCACTGTCACCAGCCAGAGATGAGTTTCCGTTGGCCACTACTGCCAATATAAGTATATTTGAATGCTTAATGTAGTTATAATTTTCAGAAGATAATGCATCAGGGTAATGCTGTTCACCATGATTATGGTTATCAGCTTCCACAACATTTCTTCTCTGAACCTAAAGAGAAAATAGAACAGATTTTTTTAACCAAGCACCAGTTAATTTCCAAGCTCAGAGTTGGAAAACTTGTCCTAGTAATTTCACCAGAAATACAAATATTTCATTTTCCAAATTCCTATGAGACTCTTGTAAACACAATGCTTCCAACATCTTACATTGAAAATAAAAAATGGGATACTATAAAGGGGCAGAATATTCCAGTTCAAACAAAGAGACATGAATGAAATTCAAAACCAGACAAGTCAAAAGGATTCTCTAATAATACTTCATCACTTTCTCTTAACATAGATATACACTACATATTCCCTCTATATACACATACCCTATATCCTATGTATTATATGGCCACATACATTCTACCTCTACAAAATCTGTTCCCATACAAGATTTAAAATTTATGTATTTGTAGAGATGATACTAGTAATAATCATAATGATGGCCAAAAGTCCATTCATTTCTTGGAGGAGTATCCCCTAGTGAAGAACTTAAGAGATGACACCAACTAACACTGTGAGAGCGCCTTTCTGCAGTGTAAGTGCTCTACAATAGCGTACCCTGTTCTTACTACAAAAAAGGGCGGGAAAATTTTGCTGAAATACAGTCCTAGCCCTTTATAGCATACAGAAGGTTTACTTATGAAGACATTTGCATTTTCGTCAGTCATGCACATCTGTGTGATAAAAAGTGTCCATCAGGAACTTTAGCAAGAAAGAGCCACAATTCAAAACAGCCATTTTAAAGGTCTGTTTTCCCATCATCTGAAGATGAATTTATGGGAATTCAGAAAGCAGCTTAAAGCTGATGAGAGTTGTTAACACTTACAGTGATTCACCTTAATGCAGTGTTCACAGAACTGGTACTTAACACAACAGGGAACTATAACACACAATAAAGCTACACGAGGTAATAATGTAACTAACTTCTAAAGGAAACTGATTCCAATTACAGTAAAAGACAAAGTTTTTTCAGGACAGTTAACATGATCAAATCAAGAGCAGTTTCTAACTGTTCATCTTTTGGTTTCTGGTTTGTTTTTTTAAGACAATAGTTTGTGTCTAACTCCCAAACTTCAAAGTTGAAATCAGCCTCCAATGCTAATAATAATATCATGCTTCTTCAGTGTCTGTCAGAACTCTAACAGTCCATTAAGTAATTCTAAACAATCCATGAAAGGCAAATAAAAGATTGGGGGGGAAAAAAAATCAGAAACCTCGAAATTCTCTTTACAAGGGCCATCACCTGACACTGAAGTATTGCAAGGGTCTATACATTGAAAAAGGACAGAAAACTACACCATTATTCATTAGCCAAGAGCAAAAAGAAAACAGCCTAAAAGTGGCCTCTTTGAAGAGGCTGAAAAGGGCCAGAATGAAAAGTCCTATACAGCCATAAACCTTTGCCATCTGTAGTCTGCAATTACAGAGCTCCTCTGATCATGAGAGACTTGCAGCAGCAGCTGAAACACTTAAAGTATTTCTAAACATTACTTATAAGTTAGTGAATACAAATGTATGAATTATCAGAACTCAAAAAGCCTTAGAACGCTAGAACAAACAGCTCCAAAGGAAATAAGCTCTTCTAGCAATTTGGCTAAGGTATTTAAGAAATAAGCAAGATCCTTGTAGTTGATTGGGGAGAAGGGGAATGAATCCCAAGTTTCCAATACCCACAAGACATCTGTACAGAGAACTAGTTATCCCAAAACAGCATTTTAAGTAACTATTTTTAAATTTAAAATAATTTAATCAGCAAGGCTTCCCAGTACTGTCAGAATAATTTAAGAGTTGCTTTTGAACTTTTATTTAAATATTTTGATACTTTATCCAGAAGATCAGTTACACAACCAAAATAAATGCTCCTCTATGGGAAATCATAGCATGTAACCAATCTAACCTACTTTTTACTAGAAATCCAAAGTATACAAAGCCTTATTTATCTGCCAACTGCCTTTCAACAAATAACTGGCCAAACCCCTGTCATACATAGATCCTGGGATGTTAAACAAAGGCAGATTTGGTTTTGGCAAATGTAACTGACACCAGAGTGCCTGGTTTTTTATTTATTTTGTAAATAAAACAAACAAAAAACCATCACACAAAATTAAAGCTCCAACCACCCCCACTTCCATTATCTAAAGACAAAGTCTTCAAACTCACTTGAGAGCTTTGTTCTAGCTTATAGTCTAGAATCCAAAATTTGAGAAGGAATTGAATGGTTATTCCTGCAGTTTCTCATTAAAGGTGTATATCCATGAGAGAACAACCTAACACACCTTTGCTTTCCATGCAGTCTCTTGCCAAGCGGATTCGGATGCAGGAACCTAAGTACAATTAGTCCCTGTGTGTGTAATCCTCCTTCTCAAACCAGACGAAAACAAAATGAATGCTGCTGAACTCATGCAGTAAGACTTGTTTTTTTAAATGGGAATTTTTTCCCATGACTTCTAGTACCTGTTAACTCTCAAAAGTGCTACGTTCAACAAGTTTACCACTGTAACCACAAGCGTAACTCTGACGGCTGCCAATTTTTAAAACAGGGTTTCATTTTGAAAAATTCAATTTCAACAGTAAACTTTCTTTTCCATTTGGATGTAATTTTTCACTTTGAGATTTATTTCTGACCGTGAAACAACGTTCTCCTGTTTACGTAAAAAGTACGCAGAAATGCAAGATTTACAGCTGCCTTGCTTACACGCCTTCCTCTGCTATAGCTAATACAGACGTGTCTACAGATAAACATGAAGTAAGAAGAAGTTCGAGGATAGGAGGGGAAACGCACGTGGGGAAAGAGGAGAACACATTTACTATTGTATCTCTGAGGCATATATTCACAAAATTGGAATCAAAACACCATTGTGAAGCTCAAAGAGAAACTTTAATACACTGCAAATGCCATTAGAGATGTTATGTTTTTATAGCCAGGAAGCTTTATTATAGAGCCACTTCAGACATACTCTCAGTCATTTCAATAATAAAAAAATCCCTCTAATCTTTCAAAGTGACTTGAGAACCACCATACAGACTGTGTAATACACCAACATCTAAATAAACCAGATGCTCTGAAAATAGAACACTGACACGAATTCCTTGGGTGAAATGACCCCACCTAACATTCTGAACTGACTGTGATACTTCTGCTCAAATTTACAAACAGGCGATATCACAGTACAAAGGAATCTAAAATAATTTCTACCAAAAATAGCACAGGTTTCATGAGTATCCAGATTTCATAAACTCAAATGCAGTACTCTAAATATAAGTGTTTCTTGACCGAATTAGCTCTCAGAAGCACTGTAAATGCTATTCTCTCACATGCTATTTTTTTCCTAGTCTCAAGAACCCGCTCCAGTCTCAGTTCGTGTCAGTTCCTAATTCCCTCATGCTTATGCGTCCGTAATGGGTTTTTCCCCACACTATTCCCGAGTCAAACGTGGAGCATTAACGTCCTTTTAAAATGAGAAGCACCTCAAGATTTGCCTGAAAGCTACAGTCCGAGCAAACACTAGCAGGGTTGTATCTATGTCATTGTACTCCACTTGGCTTGATAAATTCTAGATAACCATCCTTAAAAAGGCTACTTGCACCAGTACACTTAAAGATTTAAAGAACAAACAACTGAGAGAAGTTAGGAGATCCAACACAGGAATTCTGCCACACAGTGCGAGCCAAGATAACAAAACTATTTAATTCAACTCCACAAGGAGCAAGATGGGGGAATGCCTGTTAAAGCGACGAAAGCTTGGCTCTACACGCCACGCAAGAGGCATCCTTCCGTACAGAAACTTTATTGGGAAGAAGAAAGAAAAAAAAAAGCATGCATCTCACACCTAAGGAAACACAGTCTTTGTAAGGTTAGAAGCACGAGTCCCCAGGAAAACCCCAAAACACAGAAGCGGGCTATTCAGCAGCGGGCAGGGTGGAGCAGAAGGCGGGACAATGACCTAATAGGTCTTTTCTATCTTTAGTTTCGGCAGGCTCGGTGCACAAGCGGCGCCGGGATGCCCCGCTCTGCCTCCCGCCGCCCCGGGGGGACACCGGAGGCTCTCCCGACCCCGCCGCTCCCNNNNCGGCGGGCAGCCCGGGGAGCCGGGGGGCAGACGGGGAGCCCCGGGCAGCGCCGCCAGTCATTTCCCAGCCCCGAGCCGCCCGCCCTTACCTTGAACACTTTACCGAAAGCACCATCTCCCAGCTCGCCGATGATCTCCCAGAACTCCTCCGGGTTCAAGTCCCTCTTGACGTGCTCGTATTGTTTCTTCTTCTTCTCGCCGCCCAGCTTAAAGATCTTGCGAAAGTTGAAGAAGGACATTTTGGCTCCGGCCGACGGAGGGGCCGGCGGCGCTGCCGATCCGGAGCCGCCTCTGGGCCGCGATGCGGCGGCGGGGCCGCGCTCGGCGCTGCTCTCCCCGGCGGGCTCGGCGCTCCTACTCGGCCGGGCCGGGCACCATCGCGGCAGCAACAAGTGCCGGACCCCCTGCTCGGGACGGGCGGCGGAGCGCGGGGAGCGGTCACGTCCCGCCTCGCAGGACGGGGAGGATGAAGGGAGGGGCGGCTGCCCCGCGCGCGGCTCGCGGCCGGTGTCCCTCACGGAGCGGCGTGCCCCGGGAGGCGGCGGAGGGAGGAAACGGCGCTCCTCGCTGCCGGCCTCACTCCCGCGCTGTCGCGGAGCGGAGTCCGGGCGGCTCCGCTTCCTGCGGGGCGGCACCGGCGGCACTCCCGCCCCCTCCGCCCGCCGTCCCTCCCGCTCTCCTTCCCCCACGCTCCCGGACGCGCCTCACGCCCCTCCCGCCGCTCGGCTTCACCGCCCCCGGCGCACGCGCGACACCGTGCGCCCACCCTTGCGTCCCCTCCTGCGCGTGCGCAAGCGCCGCACCGGCAGCACGCGCGCACCCACCCGCCCAACCGTTCGTTGCCGAGCGAAGGCAGGGGAAGGGGCGGGGTTTGTCCTGCCCATGTGACACTCGCAGCCAATAGGAGCGCGCGGAGGCTCCCGGCGGGTAAGTCGGTGTCGGGCCCAAGATGGAGGGAGCGCTCGCGGCCCCCTCCCCGCCCTCAGGGCTGAGGCGGCGAGTGCCCGTCCCTCCCTCCCCTTCTTCCGCCTGTTCTCTCCCTCGGTGAGGGAAACCGCTTCTCCCTTTCCTCCTCTGTGTGCTGCTGCGGGAGGGGTGCGTGGCAAAGCGGCCCTTTATCCTGGCTGTGTCCCGTGTTTTGGCTGCTCGCCCCGAAGGCCCCCCCGCGCCCCTCCCTGTGCTGCCCCGTGCAGGGAGGGTGTTCCCGGGGCAGGGGAAAGGCCTCCTCTCAGGCGGGGGTTCCTCCGGGCAGAGCCCCCCTAGCATCGCCCTCCGGGCTGTGTCAGGAGCGCGGTGGGGGCAGGTGGTGCCTCCACAGGGTCTGGGCTTGGACGTGGCTTTCCAAGGAAGGTGGTGACAGCAAAAAGGCGACGTTGGAACACTTTGTTTTATTGGTGGGCCAGTGCTGTTCCTAAACCTGCTCCTGGCTTGTCGCGGCGGTCGGTCGTGTCTGGGTGTGATGTTCACGTGCTACACGTTTGGTGTGTTCGGTATCGTGTTTAATCATAGGTTCGGACTTGAATTTCCTTATCTCACAACCTTCTCCTCCCATAAGTGATTCCTTGATCACTCTGAAGAATGATTGTATTTTAATAGCTGTGTACATGCCACCAAGTGTGTGGTGTTTCTTTGCTTGGAAGCACGAGGCGTTCCCGTTGCGTGGATAAAGAGCAATTAGCAGACATGGAGCAAAGTTTGGGCTGTGACAGGCAGGAAGTCGATCCAGCAGCTGAGGCGGTGCTGAGACACCTGAGAGAGATCTGGCAATGAGACCAACACCCAGGGAAAATCGTGTAATGCCTTACCCCCGTGTGAACCTGAATACCTGCAGTTGCCATTAATTTAAGCTGCATGATAGGATTCTAAAGATCTGCTGTGTATCATTCCTCAGACCCTTTTATTAGGATGACACTAGTTTGCTATCTAGGGAGAGTAGTCCATATGTAAACTCAGTAATAATAATGAGGAATTGAGATGCACCCTTGATGGAGTTCGTCTTGCAGCCTTTATAATGCTCTCGAAAAATGCAGTTCTTAGGAGCAGAGAGTCCTGGGCTGAGTCAAGAAAGGGATTTCAGCCAAAGAATTTTCTAATAGTACAGATTTTTGTCATAGTGAATGTTAGGAAGGTGGTTCCGGAGGACGTAAAGGCATAGAAATAGCCTGGAACTGAACTTTGCAAAGCGTGTTAACAATGTTTGGTTTTTAATTGAAACCTGCTCGGGTAGAAGCCTTTTAAGAATATGTTGGTACTGTATGTTGAGTCATTAATGGTGCTAATAGTATTTATAGCGTATTGGAACACACTGTGCCAGGCACTGACCTGCCCCTGACACAAAGAGTTTATGAATCAAACAACAGTGTTGTGTCATGAGTCAATTTCTTTAAGCTGTATAAAATCAGTTTCAAGGGTAGTACCACCCTATGAATGGAGAGCCTTTCAAGTACTCTTGCTAACCTGATTTGTTGCAATAATCAGTGTTTGGTTTTCAAAAATTATATTGGGCCTTGTGGTTCCTTTGTACTGGCAGCTTGGCCATAAAATGTAAAACTGTTGAGGAGGGTGTTAAAACCAGAACTATTTATTTGTTTGAGGGCAATAGCAAGAAACAACACAATCCAAATTTTTGTTTTCTCTTCTGTGATCTGGCTGGCTGGCTCCAGCTATTAGCTTAATTTGCAAGTTTCATGGAGATTGTCTGGATTAAATACAATAATAGAGTGACTGATAAGATTTCTTCAGTGTTACCAGCAGCAGTTCAGCTTCTGAAATCTTAATTTTTTAAGTTCAATTTCTTTTTCTTCATATAATCTTCAAGTGGGATGATAGCTTTGGTTTGGATCTTAAAATAGGATGATGGCTTTAATAAAAATTTTTATTAGTATTTTAATTGAATATTTGGTTTTTAACTTTCTTTCTCTTGGATAAAAAGTGCTTGGGGACTAATTTCCATAGGTTTATTTAAACTG
This sequence comes from Grallaria varia, assembly GCA_013396735.1. Classification (NCBI taxonomy): domain Eukaryota; kingdom Metazoa; phylum Chordata; class Aves; order Passeriformes; family Formicariidae; genus Grallaria; species Grallaria varia. The sequence continues at coordinate 8,472 of VWZG01000268.1, forward strand.
ACTGATCAATAGAGGATGGAGAGAAAGAAAGGAATACAAAGCCATAGTATGAATTTCTTGTGTTTAGGCAGGATTATTTTTTCTTCAACCTCAGGGTTAGTGTCATAGGGTAGTGAAGCAGGGTATGGGTATGTGTATGTGTGAGTGTCAGAGTTTGTAATAACTGCAAATAAATGCGAAACCAAAAGAAAATTTCATAAGCCATATGTGAACAAGCGTAGTTGAGTTGGCTGTTAAGGGATGGGATAGCAGGGCCTGGTTCTTTCTCAGCTCTATTGATGAATGAACCTTGTGCTGTAAGTAGTTCACACACAGCATCTCTATAATGTGTCCTTTTGCTGTGAACTTGTGTATGATAAAAGAGGTTCACTCAGAGCAGAATGGAAACAGAGGGTCATCCTACCAGTGACTAAAAGTCAGTAGGTGCTGCAAATGTGTTGCTTTAGACTTTTGAAGAGCATCTTCCTGTTCCAGGGAGCTTTTAATTCATTGAAAATATAAGATGAAAGGCTGGCACAAGAAAGGAGCAATTAATCTAGTGATGAAGTTTTGCTTTAACTTTTTTTTTTGCTCACACTTTAACAAGTAATTCAAGATAAAACCAGTATGTCTGAAATGGAAAACTGTGGCTCAGTCTCGTTTCTTCCCTTATTCTTTCTCTCTAGAGTTACAGCTTGCCACTCAATCCTAAAAGTAAACTCTGTAAGGTGAAGGTTAAGTGGCAGTAGCAAATCCTTCCCTATTTGTTTTGACTTCCTGGTATGGAGGAGGTTGTATGGAGCCTGGGGTTTTGTGTGTGTGGTTTTTGTTCATGATAGCAGTAGTTTTGAGCAATTATAAATGTTTCCAGATGGTAATGATAAAAAGGTGAAAGTGAGTTATATTAAAATTTCTCCTTCAGGAATTTAAAGCAATGCTTTTTGGAAATTCAGTGCTTCCTTTAAATGTCGCTAGAAGATGTTAGTGAAGATGTTAAAGAACTGTCTTGGTTATGCATCAAATATATTGGCTTAAAAATAGCTGTAACTCTTTATGGTGGTCTTTTTCATCATTTTGTGATTTAGAAGTCTTCTTTATACTTTCTGTTGCTTAATATCACCATCCTTTCCCATTGCCTCAATCACGCTTGCCACTGTTCCAACTCCCTCTTTAAAGTCTATTTTTATTGCATTTAAACAGTTCCACTTTCTCTTAATTGAAAGTAAACACTTCAGAAAATTAATTTGAAATGTGTTCTTTACAGCAGATATTGCCCTTTCACTGCAGTCTTACATCTTGTCTTCAGTTCTTTCAAAATATTTAATGGTATGTTTTTATATTGTCTTGACTTTCTGTCCACCCACACTTTCAACTGATTTCCAACCTTCTTTCTGTTGATTGTGTTCACTGAACTGCTGTAAGGTCACAGGTGGTTTGTTCGCGGTTAGATCTGAAGTGTAATTCTTGTTTTATCCATCTTAATCTGTCTGTCACCTTTGGCACTTAACACTGTCCTTTCTGTTTTCTTTTATTGATGTATGCAGTGCTGGTATATTCCAGTTATGTGGTGGCATTTTTTCATAGGCTCTGCCATTTCTCTTCTGATCTGTTCCCAAAGTTAAAGTTCTGTGCTGTATTGGACTCATTTCAGTTCTAAGCACCATTGCAACATCAAGATCCCTCTAGTTAACCCACCATGTTCCTTTCTAAGCTGCTTTTTGCATTCTTAGTTCTTACCAAGACTTCATGTGTGCAGCCTCTGTATCTGAAGTTATTTCCAAATGCTGCCTCACTTCCCTCTGAATCTGACTTCTTTTTCTTTGGAGTTCAGGATTTTATGGAATTAACCTGTGATACTTTGCCCTGTACCACCATAGCTTTACTAACTTTCCTCATTCCTTCTGGATTTATGAGAAAGTTTTGCTGACTCTCCCATACCTGACTTTTATCTCCCTTCTCTCATTCATCATGAGTCGTTTTTCCTTTCCTACTATGCTGAATGTATTGACTTCTTATAGGAGCACCTCAATTCAGTGGATTTTAAATACCACAGTGTTTTCAGTCACTTTCAGTCTTGTATATTGACCTTAAAGATACTGTTTTTCTTCCCTCCATATTTCCATGCTCTTTGTGTACATGCCAAATTTTTTACTTTTTTCCCTTTTTCTGTGACCCCCTCTACCCCTTCTGTGCTGTACCTGACTCCTGTGTCCTAATGCCCTAACTAATGGTGGTAAGTCTAGAGAACCTAGTAGTATCATCAATTAATAAGCCATGTTTGTGACAAGGTAAAGAAGGAAGCACAAAAGAGGGCTAAAAGTGTTTTAATTTCTGTGTGATGTAAGAGAATGGCCTCTGGCTGTGTTTTTTCCTTTGAGGAGCATCAACCTGTTATCCATTTTCTGGAAGCCTTAAGAGTGGAGACTGTTGTATATAGAGTCATTGAGGTTGGAAATGACCTCTCATATCAAGTCCAACCTTTGGCTGAACATCACCATGTCAATTAAACCATAGCACTTTAAGTACTGTATTCAGTCATTTCTTGAACACTTTTGGGGATGGTGATTCCACCACCTTCCTGGGCAGCCTGTTCCAATGCTTAGCCACTCCTTCAGTGAAGAAATTCTTCCTGATTTCCAATCTGAACATCCCCTGGTGCAGCTTAAGACTGTGTCCTTTTGTTCTGTCACTAGTTGTCCCTGAGAAGAGGCTGACCCTCTCCTGACTACATCCCCCTTTCAGGTAGTTGTAGAGAGGGATAAGGTCACCCCTGAGCCTTCTCTTCTCCGGGCTAAACATCCCCAACTTCCTCACCTTTTCCTTGTAGGACTTATTCTCTAGACTCTTCGCCAGCTCCATTGTGCTTCTCTGGACTTGCTCCAGCACCTCAGTATCCTTGGAGTGAGGAGCCCAAACCAGACCATCACTTGAAGTGTGGTCTCTCTAGTACAGGGGGATGGGCACTGGGTTTTGGTTTTTCTTCTTATTTTTTTAAGGTATTACTACAGGACCAATTAATCTAAGAATTGCCATTGAAACATGTGGTATTTGGAAGCTTCAACATCTTAGAGTATTACTTGATGTTTGCAGTAAAAACCAAACAAACGGAAAAAAAACCAAAAAGCCCCAGTTTTGGCTTCAGAAAAATCTGTGGGTTTTTTCTAAATTTGCCATGCTTTTTCAGTACTCAATGGGGAAATGCATCTTCAGAGGCCAGTTCACCTTTCTCCATCTTAGATACTTGTCTTTATCACAGTATTTAACTGTGTGAGGTGAGTTGTCCTAGAAACGTATAATGAGAGTTGTTCTTCCTACCTATGGAGATACCACTGCCAGCAGAACTCTTGGAGAGCAGTTCTCTTCATGTGAGGCAACACCTCTGGGAAGGATGACAGAGCAAATACAAAAGTTGCCAAATTACCTGAATGTTTCCAAGTAAACATGTGATGTTTTATTGAATAGGTTTTATCTTGAATTAAATGGCAGAAGAAAAAGCGGTAATATAAATATTGAAATTTTTAATAAGAATCTTATATTTCAACAAATAGTCCAAGAATATTTCTTGGGGATGTAGTGGGTGAAAGGCGTTCAAGCTTTAACATGTTAACTTCATTGAAGTTATTGCAAAAAGAAATACTTATTTTTCGTATTACTTCTAGTTGATCTGCAAGAAAATCCCCTTCAAGACAGTTATTCAGAAACAGTCATATGTCATTGGAGGGGAGTGAGAAGCAAACCTCAGATTTAATGGAAGGTGTCAACAACTTGAAACTAACATGGCTGATTCTCTTTATTGGTTAACTGATTAATGCAATTAAAATTTTGCATCCTTGTGATAAAATTTTTCAAGAAGGCTGGACTCTCTTTAGTTTGTACTTATTTGAAAAACTCCTTTTATAGGAATTTTCAGTTAATATTAAAATACTCAGCTGCAGTAGTGGATAATTGCATTTTTAGTGCAATAAAAGTTCTTTCCATGTTATGATGACAGTAACATTCTTCCACAGAACCACACAGGAGTAAGTCTGTGTGAAATACTTATTTCTTTTAAAATAATGTTCCTTAAAATATGACTACTCAGCTATAATGCTGTATTCTTTCTAACAATTTTAAGTATTTGATATTATATTTAACTTAAAATTTATTTGATCAAAACTGTACATGAACACAAGGCAAAGCATTTAAAACTTGCAGAGCCCCCTCCATCTGATGGGTATTAGAAGCTTTAGTTAAGTCACATGGAAGTATGTATTACAAATGCTTCAGCATGTTTGTCTTTCCTCCAGATGGTAATTAGACCTTTTCCTCTTGCATAGCAGTCACGAGCTGATTTGCTCTTTTTGTTTATGGCTTTCCAATTTGCATTAGTTCACATAGCAGCTAGGATTAGAAATTTATTAATGGATAAAGATAGCTTTGCACCTCAGTATTGCTCTTAGTCAATACTGGCACAAAAAATGTCTGAACAAAAAACCCACACGGATTGCTGCTTTTCTTTCAGCAAATCCTGAATTTGTTCCTCTGTTTCCCAGGAGCCTTTTTTTTCCAGAAGGGACTTTGTGGTCTCTTGTGATCTTGATCGGCTCTGGAATCTTGGGACCAAATAACTTGTTCTGTAATATGAAAATGCGTTATTTTTAAATCTATTTTTTAATATGGCTGGCTAGCCAGCCAGCAAACCCAGTCCTGGTTACGTAGTGAGCATAAGAATGAAGTTTATTATGCCTTCTATAACTATTATTAAAAATACTCCCTACTAAAATTAGGGAACATTTCACACACGCACACAGTAAGGGACAAAAGATAGCACTAAAGACTGTTGATTCTTTGGTAATATTCCAAAGGGAGACATTGCAGTGTCATAATACTGGAGATGTGTCTACTAACAAAAAAAGGGAATTAACATATAGAATGTGAGATACCAACTGTTTATTAATCAAAACTAGACTTTAAAACATTAAATTATTTTACTGAGAAAACAGCATGTTTCTTCATTGAATAGTGTTATTTTTAGATTACAACCATGTTTATAATAGCTTTTGTGTGTACAATGTTCTTCTCTTTTTACCTAGATTTTATTAGGCTATTGTACAATTCTCATTTTTGAGGCAAAAGAATAGTTGGCTGTGTGTTGTAAAGTAGAATTTGGGTTTATGTAGGATCTCATCTTGGTACAGCAGCCATGAGTGGAGCTGTAATAATATGTCAATTGTTAAGGCAAACAGCAGCTATTGTATGTTCAACAATAAATAGTATGTGCAAACTTTGGGCACTAGCACTTGCTTATTACAAAATGGAGCATTGTGATGTGACACACTTTTTGTCTCCAGTGCCCTGAAATGTTTAGGGTTTTGGCAGAAGGGACCTTTAAAAGCAAATCCACAAAATTATGATTTATAGTACACTATGCGATATTTATGTATTATTCCAAAAAGGCCCATTACATTAAGTGGACTGAATTGTAGCAGAAAATAAAATTACCTATATGAAAAATAATTCCTGTCACTTCTGACTGAGCTATAACGTGTTTTTTTCTGGATAGAGTGTACAGGAGTGTCTGAGTTTCAGAGCATGAGCTAAGGAGTGGCGTCTATTCAAATTCAAATGCAATTGAGGAGATAGTTGTTAGTTTATAGAAGGCTGTTGGTTTTTTTTACATACCAAGAAGTCAGAAATAGTAATGACTTCATCGTGTTACCTGTGATGGTGATTCATGGAAGAAGTTACAGCCACAGTCGTCAGTGAGGTGTTTTCCTTCAATAATCTTCACAGTCTTATGTCCATTTAATGCCTTTTGATTGGATTCAGAAAAAGGTTTTACAGTTGGAAAAAATCTTTACTAGCAAACAAGCCTAGCTGCCTCTGCTCCATAGGGAGGAAAGCTACTAAAAAGATACTCATTGTGGAACAGGTATTCCTGAGCAGTTTTGGGTTGTTCTGTATCAGTCCTATACCAGTTCTCAGTGATGAGATTTGGACAGACCTCAAAGGGAGCGTCGGTAAGATACTCGTTATTTGAGAAGATCCTCAGAGAATTAGAAAAATTGCTGACCCAGAAGTTTGTAAAGGACAATCTCTGGATTTTTAACAGGTCCTAATAGTTTAGCAGCTGAAGGAAAGGAATTGTGTGCCATCTTTCCTTAGCTGAGAAGAAAATACTCTCCAGATTTATTCACAGAATGCAGTGTAAAGGACTCTGCAGAATAAGAATTATCTATACACCTTTGGCATTTCTAGAACTTTTTGGTTTAGAGCCCAGGTCAGAACAACCTGGGTGTGACTAAGAAATCCTGTGCTTGATTTCAGGTATAAGGTTATAATCCTTAGAAAGGAGGTACAGTTGCAAAAGAAATTCAGGGAATAGCAGCCTGAGAATTGTACTATTCTTGATACAAAAAACCTGCCCTTTTAATACTTTCCCTAGATGTTGGCTCAGAGGACCTGTGTGAGGAGCATTAGAAAAGCATAAAGAAAGCTTTATTCTTATGTGGGATGGTAGCTCAAACTTCCCCAAGTAAAAGAGAGTATACTGTAATAATAAGTAGTCTCAATGCTTTTTTTGTTTGTTTTGGTTTTTTCCTGCTACTGTTCATTTTGCACAGATTTGACTTTTGGGATTTTTCTACAAGAAGGGTCTTCAGACAGGAGGTAAGGGTCTTCAGACAAGTTTTTATTTGGAGTTGGAAAAAAAATTAATTTGTGGAATGGCTTAAAAAAAACAAAGAATAAATGTAGCTGGTCTAGAACCAAAGATCAGTGTCAAGCCACCTTTATTCATCTTTCTAAGAGGAGTAACAGTTTAGTTGCAATCTTCCAAAAGAGCTCCAAATGAGAAATCTCAGGCTTTAGTTATGCTCACAAAATATATGGTGGTCCTAATTGGATCTGAGATTTCATTTGAATTACTTTGTATGTATCAACAACAATGCTTTTTGACACCATGTTTCAAGCACAGTCTCACAGTGTTCTGATATTGTTAAAAAGTTTCCATATGTAGCAAAGAAAAATGCAGATTGATTTCAGAAGATTAAGCAGGTTTTTCTTAATCTAATGCTTTGGTATGTTCCAGGAATATTTTGAAAACTTCAAATCATAACTGTGTGCCTAGACCCAATGGTAGGTTGATTATTTTGATGTCTCTGGTTGTAATTAATTGCTCTGTTGTGCTATTAATGTCCATATAAATTCTGACTTATTCCAGAGGCTGTTCTAATTTACGCCAGATGCATGAACCAGTTTAAAGGGGAGGGAAATAAGTAGGCACACTTGCCTCTAGAAACTGAGTCAACCTTGTTACGGAGTTCATAGGCCCAGTAGCTTCAGAAAGCTATTAACCAATGCTTACAACTTCTACTCAAATTTGTGAAATTTGAAAATGTTCATTTGGGAAGTGGCACTAAATCTATGTTACACTGCTATACTAAAGTAGGAAATCTAACTGTGTTACTGTATGCTGGGGTGATTTTGGTTTTATTCTCTTTTCTCTATTAGTTCACTTAAAGGAGATAATATTCCTTTTTGTTGTATCAGTAAATTACAGAAACACAGAATGGGTAAAGTTGGAAAGGTCCAACCTTCTGCTCAAGCAGGGTCCTCTACAGCACGTTACTCAGGATTGTGTCCAGGCAGTCCTGGAATATCTCAAGTAAGGGAGACTCCACAGCCTCTCTGGGCACTCTGTTCTAGTGCACAGTCACCCACACAGTAAAGTTCTTCCTCATGTTCAGGTGGAACTTCCTGTGCATCAGTTTGTGCCTGTTTCCTCTTGTCCTATTGCTTGGCATCACCAAGCTGAGCCTGATCCATCCTCTTGGCACCCTCCCTTCAGATACTGATAGACATTGATGAGATCCCCTCTCCGTCGTCTCTTCTCAAGGCTGAACAGGTCCAGCTCCCTCAGCCTTTTCTCATAAGTGAGATGCTCCAGACCCCAATCATCTTCATAGCTGTCTACTGGGCCCTCTCCAGGAGCTCCATGTCTCTGTTGCACTGAGGAGCCCTCAACTGGACACAGCACTGCAGATGAGGACTCACTAGGGCTGAGTAGAGGGGCAGGATCACTTCCCTATTATATGTATCTATCAAAAAAATTTCCTTTTCCAAGGGGATGCTTGGAATCTTCTTGGTATCGAAGCTTTCATACCATGATTTTTCCAGCAAGAAACTTAGTATTTATAAGAAGTAATTAATTTTTCTTTTGTTTGTTTTTATTTATCACTGGTAACTGAGAACTTTTTCTCCCAAGGAAAGAATGTCTCTTCAGCAGCTCAGCTTATTCTGGCAGCATGGTGGGTGATTAAGAGCTTTCAGAGAGAGTTAATCATCTTCATAGACTTCCTCCTGCCCTCGCTTGAGAGAGGTTAGCAAATTAGTTGAAGGAGGCACTTCAGTGTGATTATCCAATAGCTTTAAAATACAAATAAGTGAAGTGAGTAAGTAAGTGTAACTTTGTGAATATCAGTAGTGGGTGCTACTACCTTATTTATGACAAGCTTACAGGTGACCATGAGAAATACACATATAGAGCTAGTTTATTGGTCTCATGAATGATTTGCTCATGTCTTTTTCATAAGAAATAGTCTTGTGACTACTGCATGGGGCAAGGATCAGAAAGAGCTGCTTCTAGTGTTTATTTTGTTGCACACTTCCTTGTTAGTTTTCCAGAATAATGCTTTTGGAAAATAGAATGCTAAAACCTTGTCACAAGGTTTAACTTCCATATAAACCAAGTTTCAATGTCAGAGAAGGCAATCTGGATCTGCAGGCTTTGTCCCACTTCCTTCCAAGACTGTGGATGTCGAAGGAGCCAGTCTGTCTGGTCTCTTGCAGCCACATGTGCCTGTCCAGAAGGTTTTCTAAGCAGGGCTGTGGAAAGGGAAAAACAGAGAGAGAAACATGTTACAGGTTATGACATGGAGACATTAACTCTGCTGGAAGTCTATTACACAACAGTGGTGTCAGTTTATCGATAACACAAGGTCTCCTTGCTCTTATCTATATTCTGATTATTAAAGGCATTGTGGACAATGCCTTTCTGTGCTCTTGATAGACTTCCTACTGCCTAAAGGTTGTGGTGATGGAACTTTTGCCTTGCAGTGCCATTGCCAGGCAAGTGTATTGTAATATAATGTAATTAAAAGATGTATGATGTTTAAAATTTCAAGGAGTATCTTTAAGGGAAAAAATAAATCTGTAGTTATTTCTTTTTGGTAAATGTGTTACCTGAAGTTCTTAGATAAACATTAAACAAGTAATATTTCAGGAAGTGCTAAACTTCTGGAACTTTAGAGTTTTGTTTTGAGACCATGTTTTTAAATTGGAATTGTACTTGCTTTTTATAGAAGATCTATAGGACATGTAGTGCAAGGTGTTCTTTTAGCATGTAGCATCAAAACTTACCGGATTTAACATAAGCGAAAGGTAATGTATTAGGAAAGATTGAAGGTCCTTATCATACCTTGATTTTTAATAGAATAGCCATGTAGAAAGTAGATTCAAACTGACCTTACCTTGTTGTTAGCTAGCTGTGAAGTTGATACCAATACTCATTTTCCTATGAGCCTTTTTTTTTTGTCTTTGAGGAATGGATTTTTTTTTTCAGTTTTAGATTCTTAGTTCCATATTTTTACTTCCCAGCTCAGTAAGATCTACTTGTACAATAATATAGCCGGTTTATTTGTTTCTAATTTAAAATATTGTATGTAGCTGTGGGTAATTAAAAACATTTCTCAATATATGGTGGTTTTGACTATCATGCTGGAATTGCCTCTGCTAGTCCTGAAGAGTTGAATAATACTCATTTGTCATGTAAGGTGTTGACTCAGACACGGATGATTTCAATTCAGATGACAGAGAGTGTTACAAAACCCAGCTGTTGACTCTGCTCCTCTTTTCACAAGCTTCTTTCTCTGTGGCAGGGATGGCTGACCTATGAAGCAGTTCTTTGACAGCCATAGTTTGTAGCCTAATTTGCTCAAGTAAACCAGTAGTGATTTTAAGTTGTTTTAATGCACTGGGCTGGCAACTCCAACATCTTAAGCGCTGCTTCCTGTGTAAATCATTAGTGCTGGTATACTAGTGGCAGTCTTTGGAGAAGAGTGAAGGCCTGGTAGGATGTTTAAGCTGCTTATATTAATTTCATAAATTCTTTGTTTCTGATTCACAGCTAAGTTGAGAAGGAATCTCTGCAGCAGTCTGCCAGCAGTTGCAGAGTAGTTGCAGACAACTGCTGGCACAACACCTTTTCTTGGCTCCAAACAATTAATCTCAAACTAAGGCAATTTTCTCCCAGAGCTGTAGTTGTTAATCAAATTTGGAGAAAAGACTATAAGAAATGTTAAAACAGATTCTCTTCTTTGATGTTTCCATTTCACTGGGATTGGAAGAAGACCACTTATCTTTTTTGGAAAAAATGATGGGCACAATATGAGCAAAGAAATTTATTGGCCAGAGCCAATTCTGTTGAATAAATCTCTCTGGTGTTAAATAGGAAGCTGTTCTAACAAGGCTACCAGGTAGGCTGCTTGAAACAGAAGAAAGAAAATGGGTTTGGTTTTGGGTGGTGGCATCTTTTGGAAGAGTGCCAGTATTCCTTCGTTTCCCTTCTTTCCTTTTTAGCATAATACCTTGCTAAGCTCACACGGTAACCCTGAGGATTATGGACATTGATAGCAGTAGGTGAAAGAGACAGCCTTATTTTAATAGGTTAGAATAATCTCAATTTGAGTGATTTTGTTTATTTGTATTTAGATATCTACTATGTAAACTTTAGATTTTTGCCCTTGAAACGGAGTTATTTTCCCAAGAAGAACCTAATTCTATTTTTGGTTTTGATTATGGCTCTTTATATCCTCTCTTTGGAGTTAAAAATAGAGTACAGATATCTTCTATCTAATAAAGCTGTGGACCAGATGCTTCTCTTGCTTTTTTTCTCCTATAGCAGGATTGAATTCCTTGCGCTACAGCAACCCTGAAGTCATTACACTGCATTTAAAACAAAATTCAGAAAAAGATGACCTTTTGCTAGGACTTCATGTCCTTTGTATTGCTAAGCCTGATCACCATCTTCCAGCAAAAGCCAGTTCACTCCTTAAACACTTGTACATATAGTATCTGTTCAGAATTGCCCATTGTTTGCTGTCTGTGTTGTCACTGATTACAATGTTGTGCATCTCTACAATGCCGGCTATTTGCCCCTTGGATCTTCATTGTACAGCCAGCTCTTATCTTCCTTGCTGATAGCATATCACCAATGGTACCAGTTAAGAGCTGAAAACACTTCCAGCATAATGGAAAGCTCTACTTTTGCCACGATGACTCATTAATTAAACCCTGGCACATTCTGCTTACGCTGGAGAGGCTTCCTGTGCCAATTTAAGAAAAAGTTACCGGAAGATACTGTTATTCTTCCAATCAATTTATCTTTTGTTGTATTTTATCTGCCTTGAAGGAATTATGTTTTCTAATACTATCCATCTGCCTGAAGCAAACTTGGAAATTGACTGAGCAATAGATACTTTGGAGATGGTTAACGTCTTCCTTTCCTATAGGAGCAAACAGACAACTGCTGAGAAGAATGTACTGGTAATAGGAGCGTGTGGAGGCAAGCAGTACATCCAGGAGCAAGTACATAGCTTCTCCTTCCAACTGACCACAAGCTTGGCTTTAAATAGGTCATTGTTCAAATGTAGCTACCAAATGGCCACTTGGGAGGGACGAAAGAATAGTCTTGGTTTTGGGCGGTGGCAGGGATCGGGAAGGCTGTTGGGACCATGAAGAGGCCAGGGAAGACTGCCCTGCAGAACACCCTTTGTGTGCCTGTCAGACACTGCAGAAAGTGAGTGGGTGGCTGGAGTATGGTTTCACAGCCCCAGCTTGGTGTGGATAGAATGTTTGTAACTCAAGACTTCAGCAAATTTGTCCTGTGGACTTCAAGGAATCTTGTGATGCCTTCATAGTGCTGCGGGCATGAGTTGCTTTTTGTCAAGAAACCTTTGCCAGATCTGTAAGATAAAACTTTTTGTGTCTGTGGCAGTCTTGAACCAAGCGGAGTGGTCTGTACATGAAGACAGATGTGATGGGTGTTAATGCCTCCTGTGAAGAGCTTTAACGAGGCCTGGGAATGAGAAAGAAGCTCCAGAACTTGAGATTTAACTCCCAGTAGTTTGTGAGATAGAAAGAGCTTTTGCTGCAGAAATCCTTCTCCCTTTGGAAGAGGGAAGTAGTAAAAAAAACTTGGGAAGATGCTCATTTAAGCTAAAAGCGTTGTTTAGACTTGATCTGTTAACATTTGGGCATTTCAGGCTTGACAACTGTTTACCTAAAAATATCAAAATGAAGATATTTTTAATGCCCAGTGGATCTGCTCCATTGATTTCCCCTCAGACACACACATGCAGGGGTGACTTCTGCTTTTTGCCCCAGTGAGTGTCTGTTTACCCAAAACAGAACAGGTTAGACAGACTTGTTACCTGCTTCTCTTTTTGGCATGTTAACTCAGTCTGCTGTCTGTCTAGGAGTAAAAATGGGTGCTGGGCTGTGACAGGCTTTGCAACCATGCAGAGTAAACGGTGGGGGGGGCACAGTGCAGAAAGGAATATTACTTTGTACTAGGGACTGTGAACAAAGAGAGGTGAGGAGAGTAGTTTTGTTACGACAGTGATCATGTAAGTAAAATACAGGTTTAAACCATTTGTTTGCTTGGGAAACTTCATGGTCTAAATTTGACATAGCTTATAGCAAGTAACCAAAGAACTGCCATATGGAGGAACAGCAACTTGTGTTAAGATCGTACACTTAACAGCTTAATTTATAAATTTCTGTTGAGCAGTGTCTGCAAATCATCAGCAGAAAAAGGGTGCTCTGTGGAGACTTGAGTGAGAATAGCGTGTTTTCTAGTAGACCTTGGAAGTGTAAAAGGGAAAGGTTGGGGAAAGTCTGTAACAGGAATAGAGATGTAGATCCAGGTGTAAACAAAACTATTCAGTTTGTTAGTCAATGAAGTGAGTGGTAGAACTGACTAAATCAAATATTTTCAACCTCTCACAAATGTAATGACCAAAATAAGACTAACTTTTTTTATTTAAATAACGAGAAGTTGGAAAGGAATCTAATTTGTTGTCTGTAGTTTTTTACATAGACTAGAGTAGATGTCAGCAACACTCCGCCATGCTGTGCTACACCCTCTTTTTTTTTTTGTATCCCTCCAGTTGAAGTTTAAGCATTGAAAGAGAAATTATGCAGTAGTTTCTCAAAGAAGCAAGATGCTACTGTGATATTCATGGTGTGTTGCCTCTACATCAGTAGCTACAAGTGTCTCCTGCAGACTGCACAGGTCACTGGCCACCCATAACTGGGAGCCGCTCCTTCTCAGGAGACTGTAGCTGCCAAATCTCATCCCTATTACGCACTGTTCAAAATCAATCCACTTAACAACCTTTGCCCAAAAGCTGTAAGGGGGTGACACCCATTGCAGAGTGACCTGGAGAGTTTTTGGGGAACAGTTTAGCTATCCAGGCAGGAGGAGCTAATAGAATGTCTTTTCAGCTTCTAAATCTCCATGAGGATCCTTGCTGAATTGTGCTGGGTTTTTTGACATCAGTACCATGATAAGCAGAGAATTGGATCTGGTAATGGCAGAAGATAGCAGGCCTTAAACAGCAAAATTGGAAAGGTACAAGGGGAAAATTACAGTTTCTAAGTTAATGAAGACTGTGTGTCCAAAATAAAGAAGGTTTGGCTGCTTTTGTTTTATATAAAGTCATCCTGCCCCATGTCCACAATAAAGCACAGGATGAACGATGAGAAGAATGTGTTGTAGGAGGGAAAGAGAATGATGGGCAAATAATAAGCATGTGTTCAGGTAGTAACCAATTAGTATCCCATAATCCTGCTCTTTTAAAGAAGTGTTGCCTTTTGTTCTTGGTCTATGGATTCATAGGGGAAAAATCCCTGAAATTCTGTTTCATTTGAAGGAACTGAAGAAAATGCTGTTGCTGTTGATTCTAAGTACTTTAAACAAATCATGAGTATTGATAGTTTGAATATTTCATGTGATCACACATGAAATATTGATAAATAAATGTAACATTGTATTAGATAAGCTCCTGTGTCTCATCATCAGCTCTGCTGTGTTAGTGTTTGTAAACTCACAAGTTGTTTTTTTATTCAGTTGGAACGTATGTGAACAGCTCTTTACCTGTATAGAAAACAATGACAACTCCTTCTGTGTTCACAGGTTTTGAATGCAGTCTGAGTCCAAGAAATATGAAGAGGAGACACCTTCTCTGCACTGGGGGATGGATCCTCTGTTTTCTGCATTTGCAAGACTCTACATTAAAGACATAAAAGAAATGAGAGAATCTAAACAGGTGCCAGGTGTGTATTTATATGTGCTGATTATGATACACACAGTATTCTAATTGATTTATGTTGTGCTTTTTATCAAAGGAATGCATAACACTTCATGAACATAAGTAAAGTAGCTTTCTGTACCCTTAAGTGACATTAGTATCTTTTAACAGTTTTAAGAACAACAGATCGTATCTGAAATATATGTGAAAAATAAAATGTATTCATTACAATGGATTTTCTTTCTCATACATGGATCCAGAAGCTCTTTTATATTCAGGTAATGTTATGTTTCCTCTCCTCTGTGTGGTAGCGCCTGTTACATTCTGATAAAGTTGATTTTAAAAAATGCTGGCCCTCTTTGGCCATATGTCTTATTTCTTTTCACTGTCTCTACAACATTTTAGAAGGATTTTATGACTTTTCATTGCAAAATTTTGACAATTGATGACATTGCTGGGTGTGTGTATTTTGCTCTTTCCTATGGATATCAATGTATTACAAAACAAACACGGTGTTTGAGGTTTTGTCTGCTTAATTTCTAGATACGATAGTTATATGACATTCTTTGTACATTTGAACAGCCTTATTGTAAATTCTGGCATCCGTGCTGGATCTTATACCACACCTTTTATTTCCGAGCCATTGTTGGACATTTGTCTGCTTTGCAGTCAGTTTCCTGCTGGTCTTCAGCGGGTATCACCCGCGCGTGAACATTGTCTGAAGCAACATGGGTCTGATCTTGAATTTCTGTTTTCACTACAAAGACTTTAATAGACTGCAATAGCTCCACAATGAAGCTTGATAAGATGCGAGATTATCAGGGAGAAACCCAAGGAACTTACAATTAATGAGGATAAAGCAATAAACCCTAAGCAGGGTGTGTGTCTTATAAAAGTCTTATAGTAGTACTGGTGTAGCAACTGTTCTGCTTCACTTAGCGATAGCTTAATTGTTTTCAAACAAAATACAAAACAAATATCAGCAGGATAGGATTGTAGTTTGGGCTTGGACATCAGTACATAGGCATGTAAAAATGTATTTAAAATAATTAACCTTATAAACACCAACAAGCATTTCATGATACCAGAACAGTCCTAGAAAGTACAATACTGCTGTCTTTTTTTACCTCTAGATTACCTGAATTTCCCTTCTCACTTCCTTTCCTGTTCTTTCATTTGAGTTGGCTTCTGCTTCAGGAACTCTTCCAGTTTTGTTATTATCTTTTTTCCCTAAGATGATCCTAAGGAAGTGGTATCTGTCATGTCAAGATACCAGCCTTTACAACTGGTGCATGCAAGCTTTCTCTGCTTCCTGTGCACCTGGTGTTCTGCACATCTAAGCTTGCTTGCAATCCTGTGTCATTTTCTAAACCAAACTCTAAAGAATAAAATTAAATTTCATAAAACAAACATCCTGAATTTTTTTAATTCTCCTGGTGCTGTGTATATACCAAACCAGATGTCTTTCAATGTATCTTATTTATTTGCAACAAATGTTAGCACAACAGAAACACTAAAAAAGAAGTCTTTTGGGGAAGGAAGAACGTAGGTGTTTGTTGTCAATGTTTCCTGCCTTTAATGGGCTTTTAAAGACCAGCTGAAGTTAAGTATATGATTGGCTATAAATCAGTCATTAAGTAATGGTAATTAAGAATGAATGACTGCAAAACAATGAGTTGTAACTAGGAGGAATGGAAAGAAACACAGAATGAATGTCAGGAAAAACATCCTTAGAATGACATCTGCTAAGCCATGGAGCAGCCTTCCCAGGAAAAAAGGTGGGATGCCCTTCACTGGGATTGTTTATATCCTGACTGTACAGATTGCCAGGAATTTACTGTACAAAATGGTCTTGTATTGCCCCTGAGGAAATGGACTAAATGACCTAATGAGTTTTTTCTTTCCATTTTTAAGCATTAGGATTTGATGCCACAGTGACTAATCCCTTAAAACAACATGGAGGAAAGCAGTAAACCTGGCCAATTACTCTCCTGCTATAAATGGTGACAAGAAGGCTGGAAAACCTCCCAGATAAAACCAGCAATTGTGTTGTCTTAGCGGCCTTGCAGTGAGAGTGGGTGTCAAACTCAGTTATAATACATAATCACATCATGGAAATGAGCTTTTCTCAGAGTTATCATGCACCATTGCATTGTGACAGCTTATCAACAAGAGAGGGAAACTACAAATAGCATAAAAGGAGGTAATAATAATTAAAGCAATGTCAAACAGCTTTGTGCTCAGTAATTCTGGTAAAGACATGACCAGCACTTGCCCTAGAGAACTCTGTATCTATAGCCCCCTGTACCCCTACTGTGGCTTCCTGTTGTGGCAAGAGCCTAGTGCTGTATGTGTTGTTTACAGGGTTATTGGGAGCCTCACTGAATGTGTTTTTCCACAGCTTCAAATGTTTAGTATATTTTTATTGCTACCCATATGGACATAATTGGAACAAATAAACTGGAAGGAGAAACAATTTATACCTTGAAGTCATCAAGTCCAACAACTTTTAATAAGTTAAATATAATTTCATCTTTCAAATTAATTCAGGTAGTTTCTCGGAGAGTAAGGGTGGAGTTCTCTGTGAATTTATGGGGATGGAGAGAACCAGTTTGATTCGGTCTCTGTCATTTGCTAAAACTCAGCTTACTAATTGGGAAATGGACATAATAACATGTTGTTTCTTTGCATATTTAGGAGCTTGGAGGCTCTGCTCTGCAGACTTGCCCTGAAAATAACCCAGACCTTTTATTGAGGTGTTGTGAGATTCAGTGAATAGCTATATACACTTGGAGAATCGCCACTGAGGGTTTCTGTAGCAGTGTCATGGTAAATGAGAGAAAAGTGGACAGACCTGTCAAACATTCTCTATGCCAGACCTGCCCAGTGACTGCACGATTAGTATAGCCAGGTCTAAGATGAGAGTGATAGGTGCGTCCTCAAAGCATTGCATTGGATTTTCATGAGCAAAACTTCTTTTTGTGATCTGCCTGGCTGATCACCTATGAATCCTTCTGAAACTTTTGGGTTTTTTCTCTCTGTCTTGTGTGAAGAAAGTTAATTCCAGGCTCACTTAAGGCTGCTAGCTATGTAGGACAAGTTATTTTTGGATTTTGGTTTTGGTTTGGTTTTGTTTTTTTTTTTTTTAATAGAGAACATTTTTCTGACTCCCTTGCTGCCTTATTTCTCTTTCCCTTTGTAAGAATAACACTTGCCACAGTGTATGGAGCCAAATGTTCCCTTCTGAGTCCCTCGAGTTATCTAGTTTTTAGAAGACAGTTATTGAACATCCCAGATGGTATATTTCAGTGAAGCAGCAGTATTCAAAAACTGAAGAAAACGCATTCACTGAGAACTAGTCAGTCCAGGGTTTATTTGGAGCTTATTGCCCTAGTATTATTCCCCTGCTAGTGGAAAGTGAAGCTTCAGTGTATAATGTTTACATTGGTACTTGTTAATAACATTTGTCACTCTTGAAAGGAATTACAGAATGAGGCAAGCTCAGCACTGCCAGCGTCCACTGGGCTCTGATTTCCCACTGTTTCCTGGACATGTTTCTATGTGTTATTCAAGTTATCTTTATAGATGCACAAAAATAGCCTTGAAGGGATGTTTTTAGAAAGTATTTTTTCAGAAACTGAAGTTCAGGATGCAGTCCACAATGACTGCAGTAGTGTACTCCACTGTCTGGGAGGGTTGCTGCTCTCCCCCTGCCCCCATGGCTCCTGTTCTTCTAGCAGTGAAAGACAGAATTATGTTAGTTTTCCTTTTGGAGGCTCTGCCTTAATCAGGAACAGCTACATTGTGAGAAGCTCAAACTGCTTCCTTTGTGTTCTATTATTTATTCTGAAGCCTGATGAAGACATATAAAAAAAATCAAAATCAAGCAACAAAGCAAAACAAAAAAAAACCCCAAATTAAACAACAAAATAAAAAATAAAATGCACTCTAATGCCTGAAGCTGTTTTTCAGATCCAAACATGCAAGAAAACAAGAGGTTAATGAAGTTCTGACACTCTACAAAAGCAAGCTTTTGGTATCCTAAGTAGAGCTGATACTTTTTCCTTTTAGTGTTCCTGGTCTTGTGCATCCAGGAGATTTTTCCCATGTAGGCATTGTATAATTTAAGTTATATTAAATATGTAAGAAAGTATGTTTTTTACTGACAAATGTGACTGTGTAGAGTAGGATATTGAAAGAAATAGTTACACTAATCAAGCATGTTCTGTGTCTAGGTATATTCTTTTATAATGGACATCCAGTAAGACAGGTGGATGTTGTCGGGACAGTGGTTCAAACGAAGGAGCGAGATGCCTTTTATAATTATGGAGGTAAGAAAAGTTTCTTCCTTCTTGCTGTTATCAGCTTTCTAGTCTTAGTTACTGTTAGAACTGAAAGGTTTCCTTATTTGATCATTGTCGGTTCTTGAAACAACTGTGATCTTCTCCTAATATAATATGTATCTGCAGCTCAGATTACTGGCAAGTTTAGGGAAGCTACTGTTTATCTCCACTTCAAATGTGGAGAATCATCCAGTTAGTTACAACAGAGTAACTGATTCATTTGGGGTCATGTAGCAAATCTTAATTGGTTGTTGCGTGGTCACTGGACTGCCCCACCTTCCTCTCATATACATGCAGTTCCTTTGGTCAGATACAAAGCGATTTAACAGCGCCTGCAAAGGGGAAATCACTGCTTCCTGTTCTGAACCTCAGAAATCGCTTCTGACTTTTCTTATGTTTTTGTCATATTTTAGAGGAAGCTTTTAATAGCTTTTTAGTAGCAGTTTATGTTTAGATGCACAAGAGTCTTAGCAAATCTAACTCAAGCATCATAGTACCAGTCCTTGCCAACACCAGCTGGGAGTTGTTTCCTCCCTAATGCTTTTCCCAGTATCCAGACAATTCTATTAACGTAGAAACATCTGATTGTCATTTTGTTCAGCTGTCTTTTTCATCTGGAGAAAAAGCAGAGTGGAGTAGTGGTGATGTGGCAAGTTTCAAAGGGTGGGGCGAGTTCACCTCACAGCAGGCAGGGAGAGCCAAATGCATAGACCCTATTGAAGCCCATATGTGCATTCATCTGCCGTGGGTTTCCACCTGACAGATGTAAGTCACGGAGTGCCTCTGCTTCCCAATTCACTTGCTTATAAAATTGAGACAGCAGCAGTGCCCTGAGCCAGAGGAGTGATCAAGCTGACAATGTAACCAGGTCCCAGGTTCCACAACACCTGCAGTTGCATCATACTGCTGCAGAGCAGCATTAGCTGCTGGTCGTATAATATACCCTGCACTGTGTGCAACTGCTCAGAGTTGACTCTGTGTTCTCCTTGCTAGTGTCTTAGAGTGGATATTTTCTAGATTTTCTTTTTTCAAGTCTAATTTCTGAATGTTTATTATTTCACCATTATGCAAAGTAATGAGTTGTCAGTAAATATTTTGAAGCACAAGATCTATGGCACTTGAAGGAGCACAGGGTAAACAAATGTCTAAGTTAAGAAGTGAAGATGTAATTGATGATGTAATGAAGTGTTGAAACGTTAACTAAACATCAGCTGTTATTCTTTTATTGCACGAGTATGCAAATACAGTTACCACTTCATGAGAACAGAGGAAGACAGAATCGAAATGACAAAGGGAAAGCAAGTGTGTAGGTAAAGGTTTTCCATGCTGCCCTCAGCATTTTTTTAACAAGTAAACCTGCTGAAAATATTTGATTGGGGCAGAAAGCGGAGGTGTAGAAATAAAAAGAAACAGCAGATTAGTGGAACTAAGGCCTTAGTGTTAGATTAGCCGACCTGTAAGTGCAGCTCTCAGTGAGCCTGGCTTCCTGCTGTCCTTTCATATCCAACTCCGTGCTTTGTTCCAGCAGTTCCTGGTTTGAGCTTTCAGGATACCTGCCAGGGTGCCTTTCCCCAGCCTGCCCTCCCTTTCAGGCAGGCTGACTCCGCCAGTGTAAAATTTTAACTTCTTAGACAGTTTCCTGCTTGTAACTTCTTGCCTTTCTCTGTTCAAGACTCCAGTTGGTGAGTCATGGAGCAGGCGTTGCATCAGTTGGAGCACCACACGCTGCTCAGGACTTGCTCGCTTTCCATCGGCTTGAAAGTGACTTACAAAGCAATTCTCTCTTTGTACTTTCTCTCTGATAGGGAACTGAAATATCTTTGTGTCACTGCCACTATTCCCCCCCTCTCTCATTTCCTATCTGTCTGCTTCAGAATACAGAGCACTCACTTTAAAGTGTCTTATGTCCTCTCTGCTGAAAACCAGAACTGCTGACAAAATAATAATTGTAAAAGAGAGTGAATTGACTCTTTCCTGTCCGACATGGCATGTAATTTTTATTTTTAAAACCTGATTTTGACATTTTTATTCAATTTTTTTTAATAGCTAGTATTTTGATCAGCTAGGAAAGGGTGTCTAATTAAAATGTAGGTTTGACCAAGCTCATATTTTAGCTAATGCACCTTTCTGACCTATTTTTTTCTCCCTTTCCTTTTTGACAAAATCAAACATCACATGTGGTTTTCCTTTTACTCCAGAACTGAATTGAAAGGATGAAAGGCACTTGCCTTAAAAACAAGTGAAAAATAATCTTATCAGAATCCCAGTAGGTTCAGGTGGGTCTTACAAGAACTGCATCCTTTTTGTCATAAAGAATAAGAATTAACACTATTGTCTCATTTACCAAGTAGCTTTGAGAGTGCTACCCCTCAAATAGTTAAGTAAGAGTCAAAAATCCAAACCCAAACAAACAAGAAGCAGAAAAGAAAAAAAATAAAGAAAACCCACAAAAAAAGAAATAAACAAAACTTTAAACCCAAAGAGATGAGGAAGTGCGGCACAGGGAGCACAGGAAGTTTTCAAAAGCTTGTAGACCCTTTAAAATAGGCTAATATTCTCCTGTCTAATTAGAATACAGCTGCAAGAGTTCTCATTCATCTGTGCTTCAGGAGTTGTGTCTTTGCTCAAAGCTTTTATCTATGAACTGGCAAAACTTTGTTTCAGAACCTTGCTCTGCTACCAGGTTCCATGTGTGGTCAAGTACAGGTCAATCTCTCCAGGACTCCAGTTTCAGCTGTTAGGTTGAGGAGGAGGAGTCTGGCCTCCTAATCCTTCTGTCTTGTTTGGTTGTTTCCAAGCCCTTCTTAGGAAGCATGTCTGTCTCAGCTGGTGAAGCAGCCGGTTGCAGGCTGGAACATCTAGAAGCTGCAGGAATGTAATAGTGAAATGTCATCTGCCCTGTTTCTCATTGCCATTGCTGGCTTGCACGGGTGGCTTGGCATGGTTTATGTGGGTTCTGACTACTAAAATAGTTGCTGTCTGTCTATACCAAGGAGAGGAAATCCTACCAGCTAGATCATTATCTGTGCTCTGGTACAAACTTAAAGCTGCTGAAATACTTGCAGACACAGCAGCTCAAAAGGGATATAGCAAAAATGAGCATACTTTTGTGACTGAGTTTGGAATTGCCTGCATCTTATAAATGCTGTATGTTTGTTAAAAGGAACATGCAGCTAAACTACTGGGAAACAGGAAGGAAAGACAATGATTTGAAATTAGACCCCCAAAATAAGGAGGTTATTTCAAAACAATGCAAGGACATTTTGCTTTGATGCTATGGTTCTCAGAGGAAATGACTGCAGGTGCCAATCAGCACCTTTGTGGTAAACATTGCTGTTACTTTTATAGTCATGGATCTGGTTTTCAAGGAGCAGGGGAAAATTGCAGGTTTCCATTTGTGAAGAGTGGAATCTGAGTCCTGGAGATGGTTACATTCAAGAAGCAAGGGTGCTTGGAGTGTTGGCTGGACGATCCTTGAGAAACATTTAGTGCCTTTCTATATAGAGTGTTTGGTGGATAGGCCATCTATCTACAGTCTCATGATCAGTAGAACAACTGGTTCTTCTGATAGTTTTTAGTTTCCTTTGGGTTTTGTCTTTTTCTGCTGTCATGAACAGTGCAGTGCCTGGGGCAGAAATGGTAAAACTTATTTTGATTGGGTACTAGCAAAACAGGAAAAACTAGACAGCTCCTGTGCTCAGGACAAGGTCTGGAGCTTTTTCAGCAGCGGAAGTGGCATGCATGCCGCCAGTACCTATCTTTTAAGTTGGGAATTCCTGGCCTAGAGCAGAACCATGAGCATGTGCTGTCTTCTGTCCTTCCTGGCTAGAAGAGCTGCCTTTCTGCTCCCTGGACATCATCTTGTACAGGAAAGGCCATCAGACTTTGAACACAACATCAGCATGGAAACCAATGCAGCAGCACTTCTACTTCTGGTTTATTCACATGGTTGCATCCCCCAATGCTGAAATGGTGTTTTCTCCCTGTAACTGTAGTGCCTCTGTGGTTTGTGCCTGGTTTCCTGTTTTGATTTGTCTGATTTCAGCTTTCAACAGTGATTCTTCTTCTGACCTTGTCAATGAGATTAAAACCGTTTAACTTTTGATATATGTGCTGAAGCATCATCATTTAAATTAGTGCTTGATCTGTCTTTGAGAGTATACCTGTTACTTTAGTGCCCATGCTCATAAATACATCTGGTGTTGAGCTAATTCCATGACTGAAATGACTGTGGAAATTATTCCAGAGGTATAAGTAGGGGTTGGACACCCACTTTCCCTTTCAAACTGGTTGGACTGAGATATCCTTGGCAGTTATCTCCTGTGTATCTTCACTTCCTGGAACATGTCTACCTACTTTCCTATTGTGGAATTATTGCAATTATTTTTTTTTTTTTGCAGTGGATGATAGTACTGGAGTTATAAATTGTGTCTGCTGGAAAAATCCCATGGTAGCAGAAACACCTTTATCAGGTAATTTTTCAAATAAATAATTCTTGTTTTGACTGTACATTTTTATCTAGGTCTGTCTTATGTAATTTAATAAGAGATCAAACTTGCAGAAGAGTGAATTCAACTATTTTTCTTTTTTTATTATTTTAAACCATCACATCCTGCAACCTGGGCCATTTTGGTAATTTCTTGTTAGTTTTTGTGTTGTGTTCAATGGTGATGCTGATAAAACCATTACGTTATGTCCTGTCCTGCCTTTTCCTTATCTAAGTAATATGATATTTCAATTCTATGCTGTGACGTTGTTCGAGAATTTTCTTCTTATAGTTCTTTTTGTGACTTCATCTAGTAAGGAATGAGACTGGAAATGTGTCACAACTTCTGTTTCCAAAGTCAGTCCCTTGACCTGCACATGTGATACAGTGCTTTCAGGATTAATCCTCACTCTGTACTCATATTCTCCTGCTCACACACACAGTGTCAGCAATAAACCTGAAAGTAGCTTAAAACACAGTGGGAGGATGCCAGCCATCTTTTACAATTTGGGAAAATCCTAAATGGACAGTGATTGTGCATTTGAAATGGATCTATTATTGCACTCACTAACAAAACTACTCAGTAGTGTCTGGCTTTCTCTTTGCTTGTTCTTCCACTGTTTCTTACAGATCAAAGTATGAAATGCTTTCTACTTTGGATTTTTTTGGAAGCCCATGTAGAAGACTGACAACTCTAGTATGGAACTATTCAAATCCTACTGAACTAGATGTTACAGAGTCATCTGCAGTGTTAGGGATACATATGCACAGAATGGAGAAAGGAAGCTTGATCTAACAGTTAAAAACTCTGATGTCTGTAGAACAAGCCCATTTATACGGGCAGATAATTAATACTTATACTTCATTATATGACAAGTGATACAAACAATCCCAACTGAAATCTAGAAGACAGCTCTCACTTTAGAGGGGTGAGGCTCTGGCACAGCTTTCTGAAAAGAAAACATTAAAAATAGAGGAGACACACAATCAAACCAGTTTTTTTAATGAGAAACTTAAATCCATTAAAAGGAATGGCATGAAATACTGTTTGATATAGAATGAAGGCTCAGAATGCTTGTTTCAGCCTTGTGTTCTTATTTTACAAGTACTTCAGTAGTGCTTAGACGGATATGATGTTAATAATGAAAACTAATTCATTTGTACCTGCTAAAGAAAGCTCTGAGGTGGCACAGGAAACTTTCTTCCAGCCTTTTGTAATGTAACCAGTGATGCTTGGTCTTTAATCAGGTTTTAAGTTATGAAGGATTTATTGTCCTGCAAAGGCATGTTACGTAAATGTGAAGTTCTGTCAAATTGCATTCACCTCAGTGTAGACATTGAATTGCATCCCATGAATGGTTTGGCCCCACCTCAGATGACTCATTCTTCTTTTATGTAAAAAGTTCAGCAGACCTTTCTTTTCCTTTCTTGTCCATCTTAGCACGACAGAATCAAAAAATTATAAAAACTACTTCAAATTCATGTTTCGATTTTGCAACCCATCTACAACATTTTCAGTGGTAAATCAGTATCTCCTCCTTTCTATACTTTCCTCAGGTGAACTATTTAAATAAATATAATGCTGTAAACTAACTTTGTCACCAAAAATTTTTGCTGCCCAGGACACATGGTGGCTGGGACCTTACCCCTTTTTCAGTAATATAACTCCTATGATGCATAGGTGGATGAATGTAAAAGGACAGTCCTCTTGACTTTAGTGCCTGATCCCCTTTCCCTCACTGCTTGCAGGTCATCCAAGCACGCCCAGCAGTCTTCCTGTGTTTGAACAGATGAAGAAACTCCAAGAAAGAGTGAGCCAGAAAACTAAGCTGGAGATCGGGGATGTTGTCAGGGTCAGAGGTCTCATCCGAACCTATAGGCAACGAAGAGAAATTCAGGCTTCATGTTTTTGTGAGTGTTATGAATCTGTGACATATGTAACTCAGTTGTCTGAATTTGTGGAAATATCTAAGCCATATGTAATTAACGTAATATTTCCCACTTTATTTTCTGGCATCTCACTTGTCTAAAGAGATTTTTATCTGTATGTCTTCATTTCAATTTTAGTAGTGTAAGGTTAGAAGACACACTACTTAATGTGTGGGATTAGACTGCCTGCAAATGAGGCATTCTTGGAAAAACTGTAAAAGATCAGTAACATATACACAAGAGTGCTATGCAGATACTGTGGTTGGATATCTGCAAGAGTGACTTGCTCTTCAGATTTCTTTGTGTTGAAGCAGACCAGCCAAGCCCATGAGAATGGAACTGGTGACTTCTTATGTCCCAGTGTACCCAAGGTGTTATGCTTTGGAGAAATGTCTGCTGTTTGTCACAGTCCATGCAATCCATTCCACGGGCAGCAGCAGCACAAGGGCAGTGTCCCACTGAAGCCCGAGTTCTCCTAAACTCCCTGGCTCTGCAGAATGACTCAGAAGTGTTCCTCATCTTCAGTCACCCGGGCACAGACCTGCATGCAGGTGCTGCCTCTGTATCTGACAGCTCTTTGGGCAGCAGAGCTCTGCAGTCCACTGTTTACAACCTGGAAGCTTCCGGTTACATAACTTCTTCTCTGTTCCGTGTCTGTGCTGTTGTGTAAGAGTTGGTTTTCCCCAGTGAAATCTCTCAGAGATAATACTAAAATTATTTCTTTGGTGGAAAGAAGCCTGTCTTCTAAAAACCCCATGTAATTCAGATAAAAAGTCTAGATTTTTCACTTCTAGCTAAAATCTGCAAGGGAATTAAATTCTCTTTTCCAGACAGAAGATTTATGAATATATACAACTCATTCAGGGGCTGGTAATAATACCAAAGAGAGTCATGCAATCAAATAGCCTCTAAATTGCATTCACTTTGGCTTCTTACTATGTGTTAACTTCCTTTAATGGATGAAGACTGTTGAAAGGTAAAATAGAGATCATAAATTCTGGTTAAATAAGTTGTCAGACAAAAGCATAATCTGCAACGCACCCACAACCGATCATTTACCTCCTTGTAAACTGTAAAAGAAGGAGTGGCCTTTGTGGTTTTGTTTTTATAACAACAATAGTGAACAGCATTTGCCAATTTAATACTGGCTGTGAAGCTTTGGTGCTGCTTCATGTTTGCTTGCTTAAAAATGTTGGTGTGGTAGTCCTGGCCAAGTGTGTGTCTTCTTTCTGCTGCTCCAGATAAAGTGGATGATCCTGTGTATGATGTTCAGATTTCAAGAATGCTGGAACTTCCCTGTCTCTATAGAGAAGTTTATGATAAACCTTTCCAAGGCCCTGAGGAAGGACAGAGGTAAATGCAGTATCCAGGCTGGTCTTGGGGCAAAGTGTGGAATTTTATGATTGTTTGTTGTTGTAATGACTGTGGAGAAAGATAGAACAGGGCCCAATTGTGATTTCGGCTCTGCACAAACATACAGTAGCAGCCTGCTTTTCTCCCAAATGATAGTTGATCCATACAGATGAGATACCTGACCAGGTACCTGAGAAAAGAAATATGCTGAACCAAAATGAATATTAGGAAGATAGCAAAATACTGTGTACAGACCTCTTGCATCTAGTGAAAAAAGATGGGCTTCTGAGCAAGATTTGGGGCATAGGTCAGCAGAGAGGATGGAGAAGTGTCCTTTCCTGATTTTGTTTTATGTGTAAGGATAAGGAGCTATTCCATTGAGTCATCATCAAATCACAAATACATGGCCTCAGTAAACAGTCAAACACCCATTCTTATATTCAGTTTAAGGGTAGCCGAATGCACATAGTGTGGTTTCTGAGATTGCAGACCTTAAAATCACAAAAGTGTTACAGCAAATGATTGAGGAGAAACAATTGAATGTTTATGCCTGGAAAAATGTTCTGTTTTAATTAAGGATTTAAATTAAAATTCTTTAAGGTAAGTAAAATATCTTTTGACCTTTGAACCTAGTGGGCTGATTTTAGGTAAATGTTCTAAAATGCCTTTCTTGCCTTTTGTCATGTTCCATACATCCTTGCAGTGGCCTGGAGGGTCAGAATTTCTCTGTCCATATGCTGCATGAGAAAGTGCAAAGCTTTCTATTAGAAAACAAAATTCAGACCTTTTACCAGCAGGAACTGGAAGCAATTGATACTCTGGTATCACTGGCTGATGTGCATCTCCCCAGCCCCAGCTGTCAGGAGGTGAGTGGATGTACCTGTAGCAAGTTTTGAGTGGGGGGAAATAATAACATGTACTGTTTTTAAGCATAAATGAAGAGAAAGACTGATGTCTTCAGAGGATTGAAAAACCACAAGTGCTTTAGCTTTATGCATGAATTATTTACAGAGCTTGAGGAAACCTTATCACTTTAGGCATATAAAAGCGGGCTGAAGAAAGCCATGTAAGAACGTTAGGGGTAATCTTGTGTTCGGGCTGAGCAACCTTACAGCCTGCAACAGGCACTGCATCTTGATTTGTAGGTAGTGGCAGTGTCAGAAAAGGAGATCACTTTAAGGCCCTTGAGCTGTTTGGGACAGATGTTTGAGATCCTGAGTTTAATCAGGAGAAGGGTGCACAAAGTCTTTGTCTCATTTCTCATTTGAAGCTCAATATATTAGTAGAGACGTAGCTTTCAGAAGGAGATTACGATGAGTGGATGAACAGTGCTTGCTGCTACATATTTCTTATGTTGGAAATCCCTAGTTGTGAAAGGCCATGACTGAAAGTATCAGAAGGTGGGATTAAATAGAAATCAGTTTCCAGGCAGTTGCATGTAACCAAACTGTTAAGAAACTTTCCAGTGAGTTGGTATGGTCTTGATCAACTGCAGCATGGGAAATAGAACAGAAACCATTTTGTAAAATGGCTTTGTATTGCTCTGTAGTAGTTGGATAAATCACAACCCAGATCCTCAACCTGTATGGTAGATTTCTGCAAAGCTAACAGTTACAACTTTTACCAAGATAGCAATAGCAACTGAAACCTAAACTGGAGTTTTGTGACTCACTTGTTTACTCTTTGGTTTTCTGTAGAGAAATAAATCCCTGGCAGTCATTTTCACTGCCTGTTTTTGATGTGCACTGTAATGTTAAGTACTATGTTATGTTGACTTCTGATGTCTGTTTAATTTTTTAAAATCCCAAACAAAGCAACACAAAAACTAGTCCTTCGCAGATGAGATCAAATAATAATTAAGAGTAGCTCTATTCTTGTTGACCTTGTTGAACTGCTGCTGATAGCTGCTTCTTGATAGCTCAGTTGGGTGGTTTTTTGTTTTTATTTAAGGTAATTTTTGTTTGCTTTAAAGCAAAGATAGATATTAACACAAACAGGAGCTATTCAGACTTTTAACAGAAAAGTTTGATACTAGAATATTCAACACGGGACAGGGTACTTCCTGGAACAAAATTAAAAGTTCCCAAACACTACATTAAAGGAAGTAGTGGTCATTGTGACCAATACTGGAAACTTCCATCTTAGAAGTTTCAGCATTTAGATAAAGATAAATAACTTGCAAAGCCATTCAAAGTAGGAACTGGTGCAGAACAAACATAGAAGGATTCAAAACCAATCCCAAAAACCCTAAAAAACCCAAACCAAGAAAAACAATGTAGCATCAGCATTGTTAACAGTCATGAAGAGCTATCATAATAATTAATAGTTCCTCCTGACCCTGATGCAAGGGTGTGAGTATATGTCCTAGGAATTTGGGCACACAGATGCTTATTTAGAAATTACAGTTCTCCCTATTGCCCTTTGGTATTAATTTCCTGCAAAGAGGCTTATCTGTCTTTGCATAAAAATGGACCTGCAGTTGTCAAGTGGCCTGAGTCCCATTAGAGGAGTGCGTGGTAATGCTCTGGGAATTCATTTTGTTGTTCCTCTAGAAGGTATCACTCCTCATAATTGGCAACAGGTCAAGTACCCAGTTAGAGCCACAAAAACAAATGTAATAGATCTGATTCCTGTCTCTTTTCCTTTCTTTTCCCTTCTGTAGTCTTTAGTTTGGCATTGCCCTCAAACCAGAATGATAAATGCTGTTGCTGATGTGGAACAATGTTATTTCATGCCTAATTGGCAAGGCAGCAGCTAGATGGGTAGATCGAACTAATTAGGCCACACCACAATATGCTCAGTTGTTCACTTCTTTCACTTTCCCTGAATGTGAAAGGATGAGTTACTTGGATGTATAACTTCACTATTTTTTACACTGATTCCAGTATTCTAGAGCACAGTTACTGTTAAACTATTTGTTGCCTTTCTCTTCCTTTCCCTGTGATTCCAGTAGATGTGGTGCACACCCTTCATCTCTTTCCCAACTCTTAAAGTACTTGCACAGTGTTCATCATAGTGGGAGGGTATGTCCCCATGGAATATTTTCTCCAGGGAGGTGGTGAGCTGCTGCTATGGAGTCACTGGCAGCAGAGTGGAGCAGGGAGTGAAGATGGAAGGAGGTAGCTGAGATAGCTTGAGGTAGGCAGACTCTTTCTGTTCCTTTTCAGTATTACTGTGTACCTGAGCCCTGTCCATACCCCATACATGTCCTACAATACCTAGTTCCAATCCTAATGGCTCCCCAGCAGTGCAGTCTTCTGGCTCTCCAGAATAAATTTCCTTCTAGAAGATGCACATGGCAGAACTGAAATCATGTTCTCTTCTCAGATATATACTAGGGAAAAATTAATGTTGTAGCCTACAGAGGATGGGTAAGAGAATTGAAAGGCTTGGTGTTTTTAAAAATAGTTGAAAATTAACAAATCTGTTACAATCTTTAAAGCCAGTGGAGTTTTATTTCACATAAGTCTATCCCTAAGCTGTAACCTTGTCTTTATCCCTTAAGACAAATGACTTTTGAGACTGGAGGGATGGATACCTGAAGGAAGAATACAACCAAAACCAGAAAAAGTAATTTTGTGCCTAGAGAACCTCTAGAATGTACTTGCCGTACTTAGGTTATTGTGTTTGACAAATGGACAAGTCTTTGGTTCCTTTTTTAAAGAAAACTATGTGTGAATTAGATCCATCCAGTTTCTCAACTGAATTAAATACTTGCAACCAGCCAGTCTTGATTACCCATTTTTATGCACTTCTCCCATGCATAAGCTATAGCATGTGCTGGTTTGGAGTTACCATTTCTGTTTGTGTATATCACTGGCTTGGACATGTAACTTGAGTTGTGCTTTCCAGACTGTGCTGTTTGTACTTCTCCTGATTTGAATATTATCACAAGGTCAGCAATGCCAAATAGTTAAAGCAGGAAGTTGTACAGTGTTGTTCACACTTACTGTATATACCTTGTACATTGTAGGTGTAACACAGTGTATTATGTTCTTGATGCTACGTGCTTGTCTTTCTGCCTCTGGAGGAAGCTTCACTGCTGCTTTAAATACGTATATTGCAAAGCTTATTATAGGACTTCAGGACTGACATGTTCAGAATCACTATTACTAAAATTATCACCTGCCTAAGCCAAGGATTAAACACCTCATGAGAAATTGCAAAGGGCGATTCCATGAGTGGAATCACGTGTGTGGTTATACCAGGAAACTTTAACACCATCAGGGTGTGTTGTGATTCATTATGAGTCAAAGGTTACTTTCAGCATTTTGAACAGACTGACAAATTCCTTTACCACTTCATTTCTTTGACCTGTTATTGATTGTACAGAGAGTTTGTCTTGTTTTAAAGATCTGAGAATAACTGGTAGCACAGCACCAGCCCACTAAGCTGCATGAGATCCATCGAATGGAATATATTGATTAAAATACTAACTTAATTCTGGAGACATAGATTCTTCTGTTGGCTTTGCCACAGAGTCATTGGCTGGTCTTGGGAGTGAGAGTACTGATAGTAAAATTGTTATTTAATAGCTGCTTCTATCTCAGAACACACACAAACACGCAGAGGACACATGTTTGGGAAAAGCAATGAATCATTTTTGTTTGGATGTACAGCTTAAGTTACTTGAAAGGAGGCTGATTTGGGAGAGGTGGGGAAGTTATTAGTACTTCAGAGAACCTGAGGTGCACCACAAGTCTAAGGCATGCCCAAGGGGGGTACTTTGCAAAATGAGGTGTGAACATTGAGAAGTACATTCGAAATTCACATTCAAATCTTGCTGGTGCTTTGTATCAGCAGTTAAACGACTTAATATCTGGATTTCTGAGATGAAACCTTTATAAAAGTAAAGGGATGGCTAATAGGCTGTGACTTAGAAGGAACCATGTAAACAGCTGTAATACATCTTTATAACTGTTGGAATGCAAGTATTTTTCAATCTCCTCCTGAAAAAAAGCAGGGATGTAAAATCACATAGGATTCCATAGTCCTAAATTTCTTCTCTCTGTATGTAACCTTAGGTAGTCTCCTGCAGATACCTACTTAGTATACTGAATCACAGACCTAGGTGTATGTTGGCTCTGAGTAGGATCCAAGTCCAGAGGAAATGAAGGCTCGGTTTGGCATAAAAGTGATGAGGAATGGAGAAGAGGAAGTATATTCTAGAGCACACTAGGATAAAACCCCAATTTTTCTCTGTCATTTCATGATAATATTGAAGCCAAATAATATATTATTATATTAATACATAATATGATAATATTAAAGTGGGCAAGAGCCCTCATTTGTTTTTCAGAAACAGTCCTTCTGCCATGAGCCCTTTCCCGTGCACTCTGCAGCACATATGAGAGGGTGCTGATATGTAGCAGCTGCTTACTTGCTATAAGGCCTTGCTGCCTTCACTCTGTCATTGCCTTGACTTGCATTCTTAGTGATTCTGTTTCAGTATTCATCCAGGCTGAACCGTGTGTCAGTTCACACAGAGTCTGGTTTTAATTATCTCACTTTTCTGACAGAATCTCAGTGTTGAGCCAAACTGAATAATTATTGTGCTTCTTGGGAGATATTTTTATCTTTTTTTTTCCCCAAATGTTTGCTTTCACATTAAAAATTGATCAGAGTCTTGAGTTGGTTGCTTTGTTAGCAATTTCTTACATTCTTGAGGATCTATTACTGCATTTGAATGAGAGGCAAAGTCTCTTCATTTTACATATGGCTACGAGAATGTTTTTTTCCATGAGAAAATGTTAATTCTTCACCTAATGGTTCCTGCTACATTTTATCTTTGTTTCTTCGGTTCATCAGAAGAGGCATTATGAAGAGAAATATGGTAGTGGTATTAATGCTATGACTGGAATGGTGTCCAGATGTATGGTCAAGTTTGTCATTAGAAGTGGAGTTTGTTGTTATCTAGACTGACAGCTGTGGTAGACAGGAGGGCAAAGTCCTTCAGTCTGAAACAGAAAAAAACAAACTGAGAATATTAGCCATTGTTCTATGTTAATTATCTTGAACTATTAGGCAACTAGTTTTTACTGTTCATTTGAGAGGAAAAAGAGAGTTAGCCACTGTGGGACAGAGAGAGAGCTGTGATCTGATCGTGGCCTGCTGAAATACTGAGGATTAGCTGGAGGAAGGGGGTGGAAAAACTTGTGATGCATGCTAACACAAATGTCCCTTCTGGAACTCTGAACTATTCCCAGTTAGGCACATCAGCTTCCATGCTTAGAGGCAGTTTGGAGTGTCACTTGAGAATTGCAAATGGGTTGAATGAATGTTTTGTGAAAAGAAATTCTTCCATTGCTCATGTGGTGTCCATTTCACATATTGATGTGAATTCTAGTGCATGGTGGTTGCCTGCTTCACTCCCAAGGCTTCTGTGAGTGCTTCTGGTGAGTGAAGTAGGATATGTGAAGTCTGATACTTTTGTTCAGAACAGGGTGGGAGCATTTACAGTGATAGTTGAAGAAATGGCTTAGCAAATCTTGCTTTGGTTGCTCTGGTGTGGTTTTAGTTATCTCATGTTGGTTTACGGGAAGCAGTTTGGCTCTTTTCTCAAAGAAAACCACAGAGAGCACAGCATGCTGCCAACAGATGAGAAAACAACAACTGGAAAACTGAAACAGTCTGTATAGATAAATGGAAAGCTGAAGGACAGAGTAGGGCAGATGGAGATAGAGAGAGGTAAATCATGATCTTGCCTTGTGTACCCATACTTTCCCCTCTCCACAACTGATTCTTTATTTCCCTAGCTGTCATTCCACCGTCTTAGTTCTGCTTTACCTCCAAACAAGCCCTATTTTCCCTTGGGTTTTTTTGCCTTTCCCTTCCTTCCTATTTTGTTAGATCTGTCCCAAACACAGAATCCTATGTTCTAAATAACCTCCTCAAGTATAGACTTCCAGGCACACTGTTCTCCTATCACAAGAGACTCATTTCCCACTTGCCCTCTAAACTGAAGCCTTTGTTCCTTTATTTCATATACTTGTCTTTTTTTCTTGCATGCTCTTTATCCTTTCATTTCATTAGGCTGTGGAGAAGGTACTGAGAGCATGACCAGAATGTTTGTAAAAATTTGGAAACAAAGGGGATAAGAAACAAATAGTGAGTTTTTTTCAGTTTTCTCCTTTCCCGGTTTGAAATCAGGAGATGGGAATCCAGTCCTCAGCACTTGGATTCCTCCTGAATATCTCTTTACAAAACACTGATCTTTCTACCTTCCTACCCTTATTACCAGGCAAGCTCTGAATGGGAACAAAGCCTGATGAGCTAAATAGTCAAATGCTCTGCAAGCGTAATAACCCTATTCCAAAAAAGAGTTTTCAGTACATAATCAAATAGCTGCTAAATACAAAGAAAGCAGTGTAGAGCTTGTGGTTCCTTAAGAATGGCACAAACTTCTGGTGTCTGGGTTTTGTTTAGAGCTCAGAGATGTTGGTTAGTTCATATGTAACAGATAGGATTTTTTTAATCACGAAACAACGAAAAATGTGTAAAAAAATTTCACATTTAAAGAGGACCTGTAGTCCTCTTTCTCTTAAAAGCATCTGGAGCTATTGCGGGTAACTTTAGTTGAGCTGAGATCTCTCACCATCTGCTTCATTCCTTTCTTCCCATCCAGGTGAAGTCAAAAGGTAACTCCAGTTCCAAAAGAATCCACAGTGTTTTTAAGGAAGCAATAATGATGCTACAAGAAAAAGGAGTGATTTTCCAGAAACCTAGTAGCTCCAAGGACTTGTATCATGTAAGGAACTGAGCTATGTTTGCAAAGAAGTTCAGGGCTATGACTTTCTTAGTCAGTAGAAACAGTAAAAATATCACAGAAAAAGTAGGAATGTTTCAGAAAGAGAAGCTGGACATCCAAGTGTTCTCTGTTTACTAAAAAGTCTTATCTGCAGCACTGCTGGTTTTACTCTGTATAACCTACCAAGTTGTTGTTCCAAGTTCAATCTGTGTTCACTGGGCTGCCAAACTGTACTGACGCAGCTGAGGTCACTGAAACCTGGGATAGTTCTCCTAATTGAAGTGCGTGTTCTACTGAGTCCTTTGGGTTGAATTCTGTTGTATTATGTTCTTCACCTAACTTACGGATGCTACTCAAAATAATGCTAGTCAAAATAATAACTGAAGATTTGACATTTATTATTAGTCTTGGAGGTAGTATGTAATGCAGACTGTAGGTATGACAGTGTTAGCTTAGAATACATCATATCCTTGGAGTGTTTTTCAACAGTCAGGCCCTGTATTGTGAAATAGACTGCTATAAATTGCCAGTTTCTTCTTTTTTTCTCCAGGTGACTGACCATGATAAGGAACTGCTTAAAGTGACCCTTGATGTGATTAAAGAAGACTGTCGAAAACCCAGGCGTAAGTGTCAGAGTGATCAAGGCTCTGATGAGCTGGTGTTGATGTACTGATGACAGTATCTCCTCCTGCTGCTGGATTAGAAATGCAGTTTGTCCTTACCCCTGAACTCGGAGCTGTTGCTGGTGTAACTCATAAGTACAGCTAAAAGCGGGAGTGCAGGAGCAGCTTCCTGCGAGCATGGAGAGGGGAAGAGCAGGTGTACCCAGCAGGAAGCAAACCTCTCGGATCTGAAATAAGCAACCATTAATCTTAGATCTGTATCTTTTTAGAATACTTAGATTTTGGGAGGAACCAAATGTAATGAAGCTAGGTCACAACCTAGCAGCTGTTGCATTGCGCTCTGGAGAAGTAGCAAATCTTGCTGGTTCAGTTTCTACAGGGGAGTTGACACAAAAGTGACCATGCAGAAAGGTGAAATCCCTGCCTCCATTAAGTCAACAACAAAACTTGCTTAAGTCAGTAGGATATTTTCTGTACATTTTAAGCTCAGGTAGAGCTCAGGTGGTTGTTCTTTGCAGGTAGGGATTTCTGTAGAACAAAGTTCACTTATTTTCAGATAATGCGCCTCGAGTGGCTTCAGAGTTACCTTGTCCCTCAAGTCTGTTGTGTCTTATTGCCGTAGCAATAGCTTGCGCTTGCCTGGAATGTCTGCTAATTACACAGGTACATTGCTACAGAGTGTCTTTCAATTCGTAGGGCAGAATGTGTCAGTAGGGATCACTTGCTGCTGGAGTGCAGCTATTTGTGTGGTAGAATGTGCTTCAGTACAGAATAATGACTGACTAGAACATAAGGCATATAATTTTAAATTGCTCATATCCTTATACCATCATAATTATAATAGTGCTTGTAGGACCTGGTATAGGATGGTTATCCTGCAGTGAAAAAAAGGTTAAATGAAGTAGTATTATGTCTGACTTTTCATCTGGCTGTCTTAAAAAGTGGTACAATTGTAGTCGAGGTTTGGGTGTGGAGGTGAAAGTCTTTGTATCTTAGGGGGATGGAGGGCGTTGAGGTTACTGGGCATGCAAATTAAGATGGGCTCATTTGCTTTAGGCTGTTTCAATGCAACAAATTCCCATATCACATTGTTTTATTTTCTTTTATCCAATTAACAAACACAAACTTCATTAAGAGTCAAATAATTTCTCTGCCCATTTTATACACTGGCTAGTTCTCCTGGTAACCTGATTTTTTTATATATAACTGCCTCTATCAAGGCCAGAACCTGAGTGTGGCACAGGGCACTGAGTGACTGCCTGCTGTTTGCTCTCCTCTTGTGCACTGGTACTGGTAAGGCACTCTGTGATCCATGAGAGGCTGGGAAGTTCTTTCAGTCAGGAGGACTCAACAGCAGAGAGAAATTTGTAGATCAGTCACAGAAAAGACTTTCAAGAATCCTGAGTCCTGAAAGCCATGTTTTCCATGCTAAGCAGGTTAAAATTAGCAACTGCTTAACAGAGCCGCTTGTTCTCGAAGCTTACCCCCAACTTAGTTTCCTGCTGTAAAGAGAACAATTTCCAGGTCAGTGCCCCTTTGCTGGTTTCAGAAGGACCCTTTCAATGTCGTGGTCACTGGTGATAGACGAAAACTCAAGAAGTTTCAATTGAAACCAAGAGGGCACTGCGGGTGTTTGTAGTTCCTGTGCCTGATGCAAGAGCATGGAGCTCAGTGTGGCTGCCGGCCCCCCTCTGCTGGCGGCAGGGCGAGGACATGGGCATACACCTCAAGGGCTTTTGCTTGTTTGTTGCAAGAAATTCCGGCCTGTTTTCCCTCTAGGGTAGTAGTAACCTTCCACGACAAGAAGGCTGTTTTATGGTAAACTAAACTCTTCTCTCCAATGAGTTACTTCTCTGTCAGTTTTCCAGGCAACGCCTCACCCCATTGCTTTAGTTGTAACATGTTCTCAGGCCCAACCCAGCTGTCTGGAGCTATTGTACAAATAATAATAAAAAAAAAAAAATCTTCAGTGAGCCTACTGAGAGTTCCACAAACCCTGATCCGTAATGTGCCTACATGACGATCCTAGTTCTTGGCTCCACTTACAGTTCCCAACAGCCAGATCTTAAATGCCCTCATGTGAGGCCACTGTGGATCCATCTAGAAGCTTACAGGACACTTTGAGTCCAGACTGAACTGCAAAATGCATTTTTTAATTCTTATTTTTTTTATTAATTTGCTCTGGTTTTAGGCTGAGATCAGGCTATTAGTAGAGAGGACAAAAAACCAGAACCACTTGAAGTTAAATTGAATATGTCAGAATGTACCCTGTGTGAGATGTCCACAGTAGGCAAATGGTAGCTGTTCTGTGACTCTGTCCCCTCTGATGCTGGTTGTTGGGCACAACAGTCACAGCATGGCTTACCCAAACAAAAGTTGGAACCCAGGATGTCAGTGAAAGAGGGATGATTCCACTGCAAGGAGTGTATTCCCTCATAGTTGGGCTGTAGACTAGGAGTGTTTCTGGGTTGCTTAATGATTGTACAATCCTGCAGCTACCCCAAAGTGCCATTTGCTATGAGCATCTAGGAGGAAAGTATGTATTGTACTGTTGGGTAACCCTTGAGTCACTAATTAATTCACTGAGACTGAAGGTACTGTAGATCAGGGATGGGCACTTTGACCTTCATATGATGAAACTGTAACAAATGCAAAATGCAGTTCCCCATTTTGTTTGCAACAACAGTCACCATGACCAGGTAGAGGCATTGTTCTGTTCTCTCCACTTACCTCTCAGAGGATGATGGACACGGTTTTGGCTACCAGCCGCAAAGGTCTCTTGTCACTCTGGATCACTGACTTCTAAAGAAGCATTTTTGCCTGATTTGCAGCCTAATAAGAATTAGGCTGAACTGTTTATTTACCACTATCTACCAGTGACTTTTCTGAGCAGTTTCTAAAGCAGTTCTGGGACTCAGCAGATTCTAGACTAGAGGATAACTAAAAAAAACCAAAGGCAGCAACAACAAATTATAGGGACCTCCAAGGCCCTTGGTAATTTCTCAGTACCTTTATCAAACTTGCCTTGCATCATGTGAGCTGAGGGCTGAGGAGAAGGAAAATAATTTGTGCTGATGTCTTATTCATGCTTGTTTTCCATTGTTAGTGTGTTGTGGAGTTCAGCACTTGGAGAGACTGGGAGCCTGCAGCACTGATGAATCCTATGTTACAGGGTCTGTGGGAGGAGATGTTGGCTGGGACAGCTTCCAATGATGGCTCCACCTGGTACATAGTACCGGTGTGCAGCCATTGGGGGCCTCTGGGCTTGCCCCCTAGAAAAGGGGGCTATTTTAAAGCTTCTGCTCTCTTGTACATTTCAGGGCTAATTCCTCTTAATAGGAGATAAAATTTGGTACTGAAGTTCTGTGCCTTTCTGCTCCCGTGATTGTCTGAGTAGACTGAAGGGCGGGGACGGGCTCTCATTGTGAGGCGAATGGAAGTTGCACTGCAGCAGTTTATCCACAAGATGGCAGCGTTGGGCAAGTGGTTGCAGGTCCTGGCCACGTACCTGCCTTCTGGCTAGAGTGGTTTGAAGTTGGGTATGAACAAAATGATTTTCATTTGGTACCTTCTGGAAGCTGCAGAAACTGGATAGCTTGCATAGGCAGACAGTGGAGGTACCTTTACATTATTAACCTCATCAGCAAGTTTGCTGAATGACCCTTGTATGTTACAGTTGGCAAGATATATCTTTCACCCTCATTACTACTGCTACA
The DNA here is from genome assembly GCA_013396735.1 of Grallaria varia. Classification (NCBI taxonomy): domain Eukaryota; kingdom Metazoa; phylum Chordata; class Aves; order Passeriformes; family Formicariidae; genus Grallaria; species Grallaria varia. The sequence goes on from VWZG01000268.1 coordinate 46,999, forward strand.
GCCCCGTCACTTCCAAGAAAAGTCAATGGGGACAGTTGATAATTGAAGAACTGTTGGCACAGACTGGGTCTCTCTCCTCTGAATACACACATCTCTGCTTTAGTATCTAGGGTGTTCTTTCTCTCAAACAACTTTGGGGTTTTTTTATGACTGATTTGGATTATAATAGTTCAAAAGAGACAGGCTGAAGTTGTTCCTCCATGCCCGGCTGAATTTTCCTTTTTTTCTGTAGATGCTGAAAAAGGCTGTCATTTCTTTCATGTCCTGAGTTGTGTTCGGCAGAGCTACAACCCCTCCCTGGGTGAAGTGGTGATGCACCGTGTGTTGGAACTGCTGGAGAGTAACAGTGATGTTGTCAGCACTATGGAAGGATATTATACAACATTTTAAAGAGAAGAGAAAAGATAAGATACATTCATTCTGCTCCATTCAGGAAGAGAGAAGGAGAGTTTGAGAGACTATGAAAAGCTGTTATTAGCTGCTATGATCTAGATGGGGGATAAAAAAGTCTTCTGATTCTCCAGATGCTGCTTTTGTCCAGTTTCAGAGAAGGTATTCAGATACTTGTTTTGATATTCTTGCTGACTTCCTTGCTATTCCTAGTGAACGTTGTGTCAAACTGATTCTGGACATTCTAATACAGCTTGGGAACTGGGAAAGAAACTAGGCTTTTTCCTTGCAGTAAGGTGAGACATTGGCCATCCTCATGTTTGCATCCAGTGGGCCTTGAAGAAAAGTCACTGCTAAAGAGCATGTTTACAGCAGTCATGTCAGGACTCATTTTTCTGGCTTAGAGACTGAGCTTTTGAGATTTCATATGGTAATAGCTGTGGATCTTTCTTTTTATGTGAACTTAATAACAGCTAGGGAAACAAACAAAAACATTTGATCTTCCTGGCAGTGCCAGTGTACCTATGTCTGTAAAAACATATTCCTCTATCCAGTCAGCTTCCCCACTACTAAAGCAATCCTCACCCTTCTCTGGAAAGCAATATTCAGGAATGGGGTCCTGCATCACTTCCCCATCCTGCAACCTTGCCCACAGGTTGTCAAGCATGCTTGCATTCCCCTAGCTACCATGTGTGCTACTGATGCCTGTTACTGTGGATTTTTTTCAGACCAGAATTCCCAAAATCAGCCACAACTTTGCTGTTTAAGTTGCTTCCTGCATCATAAATAGTAAAACACAAATTATGCTTGGGGAAAAAAACAACAAAAGCCATCAAGACCCACTGTAATTTCCATGCTGCCTGTTGCCTTTGGTCTTTTATTCTTTGTCACCTCTGGGGTAAAATACCACCCGTATCTGTGCTTGCAGAGGAACACCAGACATAAACGAAACAACACTGGCCTAAAGAAGGTTACCGTGCAAGATGTTTGATCTGGAATAATCACAACTCTGTTATGTGAAAGAGTTCAAAAGCCAGAGCTGTTCAATATTTATCCTTGGAGAGGGCTTGCTGCTGCAGGGGCTTGTCTGTTTAATTAATCTGTTTAATTAATGGTGTAGAGGTGAGACCTTTAGCTTGAAAAGAATAGAGAAGATTAAATGTATCCTTTTTTTTTCTTCTGCACCTTCCCTGTAACAGTTGAAACAGCAGACTCCCAGGAGGCAGATATAGTGGTAAAGCCCTATAAGGATTGACATAGCAGGGAAAAATAAACCATATGCATGAGGAAAGCCAGTGAGGAGCCCCATGTGTGCCAGGTCTCTGACTTGTTATGTTATATGCCTCATTCCAAGCCCTGACTGCAGCGAGATATAGGCTAAGAGAAAGGCATGACAAAATATTTGGCATTTGCATTCAGAGGCCTGTGGAAAACTCTGGCCTTAAAGAGATGGTAAGTTTATTCATAGTAGAAAACTTCGTATGAATCATTCATTTGCTGTAAATCCCTACTTGGTGCAGGACTCAATAGTTGGTTTCCCTGCAGGCTACCCTGCTCCTCAGACTGCTGCTCTGTTTTGAGTTGGGTGCCTTCTACTCAGATCTTAATATGGGCCCTGAACAGGTCCTGAGGGAGTGTACCTGTGCAGAAGGAAAGAGAGTTAAGGAAGAATTGTAAGGTGTTTGTTCCCCACCCTCTCTCCCCATAAATATCTCTGTAAATCTGTAAATCAGGGAAAGAAGGCAGATTCTGAGTAAACTGGTACTGAGGCGAATTGTAACTTTAATTTATGCCTCTGAGAAGCTCTGGCTGGCCACCTGGGGAGATTTGCTTTTTAAACTCCTGCTCTGATTACTGATCAATTTGAAGTGATGCTTAAAAACAAAGGGTATTTATGGAAGAAGTAGCTTGGAATATTGATTCCTAAATTCAAACTCACTTCAGGAGTTGTCCATAATCAAGCAGTACATATGGTTAAATTGCCTATTTGTCTTGAGCTTGAGGTTATTTTATAGGAAAGTATGTGGTATTTTGCACCATGTGGAAGAGCATGGCATCTATTTTAAGACAGTGGCTTGGCCAATTTCTTGAAATGTTCTGTATTAGCAGAAGCTCATTTTGCTGGGAAAGGGTTAATGGAACACTGCTAGCTCAGTGGGAAAGATGATCTCCTCTCTTAAGTTAGAAGAAAACCTTGGTTCTCCTGGGGGTGTCAGCCAAGTGTGTGGGCTGGATGAGTTTTGGGAGGAAAAGAGAGTTTGGAGATCATGTTGCTCTTTAGGATCTCTTTAAAATAAATTCATACCAAAATAGGATTACATCTTTGTGTTTTGCAGTTTGTATAGTCACACATGCAATTTCTGTTGCCTCCAACTTTGAGGCTGTACTTTCTGTGTTTCAGTTGTGTTTCTTTGTGTTAAGTTTGCCTAAAATCCCTGTCCACTGATTTTCTGCGCTTGGAGATAAAGAAGGCACACACTTGTGTCTGCATCAGTCCTGTCCCTGTTGCAGTTTGAAAGCGCTGATCAACTGCAAAGCCTTTGTGATGAGGTGGGAGGAACTTATCTCAGGACACACAGGTTACTCTGGAAAGAACCTGTCCTTGGAAGTTTTTAAGATGATCCTTGCTGGCAATGCTCAACTCTTGTGATGGAGGGTGCATTCTGTTGGAGATTGCTCCTCAAGAACAGGAAAAAGGGATTTTTCTCACTTGAGTTGACTCAGGGAAGTAAGATATGTGAATTCAGGGGAGCCTACAGTTTTTACGAGAGTGAAAGGTTAAGGCAAAGTTAATGGAGGAGCTTAGAGTTGAGCTGCACAGATTCTAATTCTGAGTAACTGTACTGAATAGTTATGTCTTAAGCTTGCATGTTTTATTTTTTCCATGGTAGCCACCCAATGCAGACTAGCACTCTGGTTGAGAGCGTTCCCTCTCGTACCTACAGGGAATACCACATGCATATGCCTGCACACAAGTACCCCAGCGAGCTGTGGGAGCACAGGGCTCACTGTAGGCTGATTTACCCCTTCACTCAGTATCTCTACAGTGTACTTCTGTGACAGCAGTCTAGACATACCCATATTGGTATAAGTCACCTTTATGTAAGTTGAACTACACACACTAGGGCTTTTACTGCTAATAAACTGTCTCTCTGTTTAAAGATCATAGCCTTAACCGAGAGAGTCATATCATGCACACTGTTAAAATTCTTAGACCACACCTAAAAAATATTGTGCAGAACATTCAGTGAAAGCATGCTTTCTTGTGTTGTTTAATTGGAAAGCTAGTTAGGCAACACAATTATTAGTGGTTTATTAAAGGACTTTGAAGGTGGCACTTTAATGTAAAACTGACAAGTGAGAATTCATGTTGTAGGACTGCTTCATGACCAGTTCTGGTTTCCATAGAAACAGTAACAGCAGTAAAAGGCAGGTAAGTAAAATGGAGTTTTTAAAAGCAGTCAGCATTTTTATGTTACTTTGAAAAGGTAAGTTTCCAAAGAAATGCAGCACTTGAGAGCAAAAAATTACCAAAGAATCTCAATATTCTATTCTAGCAAAATGCAAGGTGGTTGCTTTTCTGGTGAGGAAACAAAGGAACAGCTCTACCTTCAGTCTCCACCTTCTGCTTAGGTGAGAGAAGGGATGAGGTTGCTTCATGCCTCACTTTTCCTCTTTTGTAAGTTGAGGATAATACAACTTCCTGTGCAGGGCATAAACCTCAGTTTTCTTAATCCTAGTCATTAAAAGCTTGCTCTTGGATTAGAAATAATAGCTTTATCTTTTTCTTCGTCTCTTTCCATGCATATTGCTCTGCTTGTCTTGTCTTCTTGCTCTCCAGGTCCTATGAGGCAATGATGGTCTCCCTGGTTGTATTTGTATCATAGTTTTTCCTGGAATCGTGTTCCCTCTTATGATTTCTTAGATGACTTCTTAAAAGTATTCCCAGCAATATACCTTGCCAGGCTTTCCCCCTAATTTCTTTCATATATTTATGCGCTCCACTCTCTGCTCTGACTCATTTGTCAGGCTCTTAGTTTCATTCACAATCTCATGGTTCATCTCTGCACCACAGATCCTGTCAAACCCCCTTCCTCTCTATTTTGTTCCCTTTATCTTTACTAACTCAAATGTCCTTGTCAACATCTGGCAATTGCAAGTTTCAGTGTAATCCCCTTGCCTAACTGACCTGGCGCTATTCACAGTCTATTCTGATTCCAGCAGGTTGTCCTTTGCTCCTTGTCTAGGCACCAGAAGAGGCAGATAACATCCATGTCACTTCTGAGCTTTCTTCCCCATGAAGTTTGCAGCAGGGAAGAGCTGCAATTTCAGAAAAACAACACTTCTTCCACCCCACCCTCCTGAAGATCTAGTAGCACCCTCAAAGATTCTAGTAGTGGTTTTCTTGCAGGTATCCAAGTACAAAATAAGTATAATTAAAAAATAAACCCCTCATGTCTTGCCCAAACCTGAGCAAACACAAGTCATGCCCCTGATAGAAGCTACCTGCCTCTCCCTGCCACTTTCTTGTCCTTGCAGATCTTATTGCAGACATGTTCTGTAACACTGATGTGGACTTCTAGCTTGTGTGTCTACCATTTACTGTGTCTCTTTTCAGCCTGTTCCTCTGGTTTTGTTTTTTTTTTTTTTTTTTCCTGAGAAAGTATGATTTTCTTCTGCTGTGATTATACTGTGTGTCTGGGCATTTATCACCTTCCGTCCCACCACCCCAAATGACTCTGGTTTGTTAAGAAGGGTGAAGGATTCTGAGCTGCTATGGTCTGGCACATTTTTAGAAAATGAATGCACTGATAGAAGAGGGAAGCTCAAATCAGTGCCTCCACTAAGGGGAAGGAAGAAACTCAGTCACACAACACCAGAGAAAAACCACACGAGACAGTCCCAAGGAACCTGTTTTTGTGACTTCAGCTGCCACAAGAAGTACTTGTTCTGCAATGCTCTTGTAAGAAATGACTGGACGGGTTTTCCTGAAGTTTCCTTATATAGATTGCCCCAAGGCAGACAATCATGATGGCAAACTGCGATTCAAACACTTAAAATCGGGTAAAACTATAGCGTCTACATCGGGGTCCCAAGTTGAGCAACTGATTTTTAGTGATACCACCAGTCCATTCCCGCTAATATCTTTTAAATGTGCAATGAAAGCTATTCTAATCTAGTCACAGTAATTTACAAGTTGAAACCCACCCATCTTAACAAGATTGCCTGAGAATAATATAACCAGGAATTTGCCAAGAAAGAAATAACCTAAAGGAATGATTTTCAGCAAGTGTTGAACTGCTAAACACTGCAGTGCCAATTAACCTGGCACAACATGTCCTACACCTCTTGTTTTAGCTTGCTTTTTTGTTATTGATTGGAAGAATGAACACTCCTTCCCTACCAGCTAGAACTGCAGATCTCTGCCACCTTCACATTTCTCTTCTAGGAACAAGATAAGGTAAATTGCAAATGTATGTCACTGCATTGCAGACAACATGATTAAATGCAGTAAATGACCTGGAAAATTCATGGTTCCTCCCAGTAGAGCCTCATCCAAATACTATGGTGATATTTGGAAATAGGAGGGAGGAATCTTCCCTCAAAAGTCTTTTCCAACAATGGAGTCACGCAAGCCCTGCAGGCCTACCTGATTCTAACATGTGCTCTTCTTGGCAGGGTATGAAGGTGGTAGAGAAATTAAAAGGGTGCTTAGGGTTGGGTTTTTATTTTATTGCCAAAATGGGTCACTGACGGAGACCAGCTCACTTGCAGGGCGGTGAAAAGATAGGCGGACCACAGCTCGTCAGGCAAGTAGTATCTTTTATTCCAGAGACTTTAGTTTTTATATCTTAAGATTACAATAAGTAATATTAATAATTAGACATCTGTGGATTGTCTATATTCTCTACTGTAGTACATGTTACTTACAAAGTGTTTCTTCTAATCTATGTTCCATAACTCCAGGGCCCACGTGTTCTGACAAGTGAAAGATTTATTTGTTATTATTCTCAGGTTAGATTGTTCTTGACCACAAGACCATCCCTTTCAGGAGGATCCTGCGCCAAGTTGTTCTTTTCTATGCAACTGACCCTTGCAGGCCGTTGCTCGAGCTAACCCTTGCAGGCAAGCTCTCTACAGGTCACATTGAGAGCATAGGGGTTGTCCTTGCATTCGTGCAAAACTCTTTGCTGTAACGTCCACAAAAAACCTTCTGAACTGTAACAAGGCAGCTGGTGTTCTGAAACGACTGCCTACACTGCTGGCTAATGCTCTGCCAGTGTTTTCTTTCCCCACCTTGTCTTTTTTTCCCCTGTAACATCTCTTGAACTTAATTCCTGGTTCAAAGTAGTTATAGCCTCTCTCTGTGTCCTCTGTGAGTACAGTGATCCAGGACAAACAACAGGAGCAAACTGATGCAGAGAAGAGTTTTTGTTGGAACTCTGAATGTAGGAAAGGATGAGAAATACAGAGGAAGCTGAAGCAGGAGGATTTAGCTCAAAGATGTTTGAAATCAATCCTACTGAAAAAGGCCAAAGAAATAATTGCCTAATGATGCTGTAGACATCTGTTTCAGAACAGGCAGCAGGTGTTGCATGTAGTGAAACTGTTTTATTCATATTATTTTTTGCAGTCAGAAAGCAGGGTAGGAAATGAGTTCAAGAAAAATGGAGTAAGAGTTCATTTACCATAAACAGCTGAAGAAATTTACATAGAGCACAGTAGAATTTATATGCTCTTCCTTTGCCTTCCTTATAATATCCTTGAACAATTCTGCTGTTTGGCAGGGTATATTGTCCTTCCTAAAAGACCAATGCCTTGGGTGCTCGAAGTTAGATGCTAAAGTGAAAGTGGGCCACTAACATTGCTTTGAGGATTAAAATATTCAGGATAATGTAATTGTCACTTACCCAGATGCTGTTACTAACTGATGGAAACAATCGTGGGAGTGAAGCTACCTTTGTGTCACAAATGGTCTGTGTGCCTCTGTCACTAGAGCAGTGGCTGAGAAAGACTCCCATCAGTGAAACTGTCTTCAGCCTTGCATCCCTGGTGCTGCATGGCCACAGCTTAGCACATGATCTGGATCCAAATGAATGCCTGGAATTATGTGGATGGTGTGTCCACTACTCCAAACTGAAAAATCACACCTTCTAGAGAAAATATATCTCCAATTTCCACAGACATTTTCTTGTTTGGGATGATCTCATTCCTTGTTTGAACAATTCATGTCCTACAGGGCATTTGGTTTTCCAAGCATCTCCACTACTGCCCTACAACGTCTAACGCCAGTCTAATAACTAGGGCAAAAAAAAAGCAAACTATTTCTGTCTGCCTATGGGATTGATGTTGCTGTTGAGGAAGTCCAAAAGTGCTCTTCCTAAAGAGGTCTTTCAGCTGGGAAAACCACTCTGCTTTTGCATAAAGGTAACAAAACAAAACAAAATCAATGCATTCCACCGCTAAGTGGTAGAGGTTGCATGTTACAGATTTCTTCCTATAGTGCCAAATTTGCGTGTTCATCACTTACATTCAAATTGCAATTCAATCAGTAACTTTTCTTAAGGTTTTATTTGTCCATTTTTATAGTTAACAGCCTGTCAGTCAAATGTTTTCTGGCTTGGATATTGGCAGATAAATTCTTCTTCTTTCTCTAGGGACTCTGCAGACAAATAAAATTACTGTTTGGTTTCAGAGGGGGGTTGAATGAGTAGGAGTAGTGAACAAGGAAATTCAAGTGTTAATAAGGGTTTGTGGAAATTTTAAATCTGGTGATATGGGACTTGTTATCCACATATAAATACATAGAGGTAACATAGAAGAAAATGCAAAGAAGGCTGCTTCTTCCTAGATTAACTTTATTTGTAACAAGCCTGCGTTTTCAATAATGGATTGTGTGTGACCTTTTTTTGCGGAAGATAAGGCAGAAGCCAGTCTCACAATGTGCTATTTTGAGAACAATGAGACTGAAGTCAAGGATAGCGTCCAGGAAGAAACCTGGGGAATCCAAATCCAAACTTGTGATCGGTTTGTTAAACTTCATCTGTCTCACATGTAAGCCTGACATGTGTATCACACATCAAGAAAAGTGTGGCTTAGGCTTGCTTTATTTTTTTAAGCTCATAACAGATATATACCAAACCTTCATAACAATGTAAAAGTACAAGGTGTGTGTGGATGAAAAACAGTGTGCAATTTGCTGCTACTACCCTGAACAGTGTGCAGTGCACATGCTGTGGTTGGAAATCCTTCAACTACAACTAGTAAGAGAGGACTGAAAAATAACACTAGTCATGAAGGGGTTAAACTGTAAGATAGCTGCTTCAAGAAAAGGATAATCTATAATTTAAATCCAGAGAGTGAAGCAGCTCTTTCATAATGTAAGTAAAAGCTGTTATGCCGTTGGGAAAGCATGTACAGTACTTGCAGAAGGAATGATTATTTTGGTTTTTTCATTATACTAGATTGTACAGAGGGGCTGACAAAGCAGCACTCTCTGGTGAGGAGGTGGGAGGGAAAGGGGTACAATACTGTTCTCAAGGAGGAGGAGTTGCTCTGCCAGCACTGCTGTTCATTTCTTTGGCTACTTTCTGCCATATTAGCTGGGCCTATTTATCTCCAGAGTGAATTTCATTTGAAGAGCAGCAATCTCCCAAGATGAAATGCAATTGGCTTTTTAAAAAGTAAGAAAAAAAGATTGCATCGTGCGTTGTGTTACAGAGTTTGAGATTTGAATGCGAGACAGGCTCTACTATTGCTGTCATTCCTATCAAAAGCTAGGTACGTGGAAACGATGAAGTGGAAAGGACTGCATGGAAAGCAGCCCTTTTAAGAAGCTGAGGTTTTGTAAGTACAGAAGCTGAAATGGGATTGTAACAAAGGCTCTGTGTTGAGCTGTTACACATCAGAGCCAAAAAACCCCTAAGGGGCACATCTCTAGTACCATGTCTAGCAGATTATGTATGCAACTCTGGTTGCCAGTAATGAGTTGTGTGGCTAATCTGTCATGCACAGCACCGCACGGCTCCCCTTCCCCCAGGGGGCTGAGCTCACGGCACTTTGCTTCTCCCCAGGGTGCTGAACACCGTTAGAGCCTCTGGGGTTAGTGGGACAGGAAAACCGTGTTCCACCTGGCTGCCCAGCCAGAAAACAGAAAAAAAAAATCATCTTTCACAACAACTCCAGCCACAACAGACAGAGGGCTGTTAGACCCTAGCATAGTTAATATTATGGGGGGATTACTTGTCTATAGTGATATGCCAAGAATTAAAAAGAGGCATTAGAAATGGTCCTAATGGAGAACAGAAAAGCTTGTCCCTTGTCTTATTTTCTCACTGATCTAACGATCCAAGTGTTTTCAATTTACAAAACAAATGCTTATTTACAAAATTTTGCCAGCATGACAGAGTCCTCTTGCAATATGAAAACTCAAGTCATGCTCCAGCCCTGAAACCATCACACACACACATTCTGTCACACATCAGCTTTTGCTGTAATTGGAGCAGGGTCTAGGCTGCTGGGCTGTAACTGCATTACATCTGTGAGGCTAATGTGATTACCTGTTTGTTCAAAAAAAAAAGGCAAAAAAGAATCTTGGCCGAAATACCCATGTAGCAGAAGAGTAGAAAAGAGCTTTTAAAAATAGCTGGTTTATTTCAGTCTTCAGAAGTCTGAATTTCCCAAGGTGTGTTCCTCAGGTGAATTTTATTGGAAGTGTGTGTCTGTGAAGGTGAATTATTAAATCAGCTGTTAATATTTATAGTAATATATGTATTAAAATAGTTAAAATAGCAATGATATTCCCATGGAATGATAGGGCTTCAATAATGGAGACAAAGGGGAAAAATGTAAATACTAGGAGTTTTGGCATTCAGATCCCTAGACTTAGTTGTTTTCCTACAAATTTGCAGTGGCTTGGCCGGTGTGTCCGTGGCCCGAGTCAGGTACAGGCTGTTCTGCATGTGGGGTCAGCCAGGCAACAAGCCTGCCCTGCTCCTTGCTGCATATCCAGCCTTTTTTTCATTCAGTCCCAGCAGCCGGAGCCTGGCTCTCCAACACAAGGCTGGGAAGTGCCGTCAGGTTCAATTTCCCAGCTGCTGCCTAAGACAGGAGCAGATTTTCCCAAGCCTGTAGCATAATAAGGGGTTTCAGTTATTTTTGTGCCAGTGTTGCAATACTCAGAGACCAGACTCCCATTAGACTGGGTGTTGCACATATTTTAAAAGAACAATCCATGCCCCTAGCAACATACATTTTTCATATGTGCATGGACAGACACAGAAAACAACAAGGAGAGCAAAAGGTGGCAGTGAGAACAAAACCGTCAGATGATGGAGGCGCTGTACAAGGGCCAGGCAGGCTTCTCAGGTGAAGAGGGTTGTCTAGAATGGAGGAGAATCAAATTGCCTCAAATAGAGGGAAGGTGAACAGTGGACCAGATGCTGTGAAGGAACGGGATAGGCATCAAAGGAACACAAACTCCAAGGCACCAGTCTCAGGTTTGACTGAAAATAGCAGCTCCTTCCTTACAAAAGCAGATGAGAAAAATATCAGTAAAAAGATGCCAATTAGTAAGAATGTCAGGAAGGACGAGGCAGGTTTTTTGGAAAATGATGTATTTTGACTCTTTCCCTCACAATGACATGTTTTGAAAGCTGTTTTAAAACAAAACCTGAGAGTTTTCAACAATGGAGGGGACCCTCTATTCTTTTTTTGGAAAGGGAGCTAGAAGAAGAGGGTGGAATGTCTGATGTGTATTGATAATGGCTCACAGAGAAGAGGCATCCAAGACCCAAGAGACTGGCCACGCCAGAAATATTTTTATCAATGGGTTATTTGAATATTTACATTTTCAAGGGGGAATCTTCTGTTTGCTCTGCACACCAGGGACTTCTTGGCCAGTCTAAACAGCAAAGGTTTCTAATGTAAATAATTGCTCTGCTGCCTTCTGTCATGCATGGAGATTAGAGGTGGGAAGTTCCTCAAAGAAGAAGAGGGAAGAGGGTACCTTGAAGAAGAGAAGACAAGCCTCAAAAGTGACAATGGAAGTGGGCATGTGAACTTTTTGCTTCTGTCACCCTCCCTGTTACCAAAAATTGGTCTTACCTGTGCACACCCTAGGATGGGATGCTGGGATTTTTGCATTTTGTGTCAGTTCATTACTTAAGTAAACTGTGTATTAGCTGAAGAGGGAGGAGAAGGCTGACTCAGAGCATCTGCCTCTGGCATTATGCAGCAGGTACCTGGTTCCCACCGGGCAGTAGTTGATAGCTTGTGTGCTGATGGGGCTGCCCCTGCTTTTCCTTCTTTTTTCTTTTTTTCTTTTTTTTTTTTTTTTAAGCTACTTGTGGAAACCAGCTGTGGTTTGAAAACAGTCACCTTTTAACGCCAGCCCTCTGGTTCCCGTACCTGAGGCTTTGTGACTCCGGCATCTTATGATGGTTGTTGCAGGGGTAGTAACATTGTAAAAGTTCTGATTCAGAAATTGTGCCTATAGGGTGTTCAATGAATTAACATCGAGATGGACTGTTGTCACTGTAAATAAGGATCTTATTTTACCAGGAGCTGGGACCTCTGCACTCCTAGGTTTGCAGGTCTGGAGCCATCAGCAGCATTCTGGAATCTTGCTGGAAAAATCTGCACGGGCCACTGTTGAAGAGGCTTTAGAGGAACAAGAGACCTCAGTGACTTCAGTTAATTTGGTAAATAGCTTATGAATGTCATAAAACGAGCTGAGGGCTGGAAGATCACACTGAAGTTCCCGTCTCTGACATAACTTTTAAATAACCATATGCAAAGTAATGACGCATTATTGAAGAGAAAAAACCCCAAACAAACCCGACCTGAAATTTCTGGGGGGGAAAACTCTTGGAGCGTGAGTGGGGAAGATGATGCTCGTATATCTGTATATACAAAAAGCGGAAACGGGTTTATAGCTCTAAAAGCCCTCCTGACAGAGGGTCTGCGTGACCTTCGTCCAGCTCTGACCGCACCGTGTCCCTGCGGGACAGGACAGTGGGGACCTTGAGCTCCTGGGAGGCGCGGCCTCGGCCCTTCACTCGCGGCTCTCCTTTCGGCCGTGCCCTTGGCCGGCCGCTCGGGGAGGGTATTTGGGACACTCCACAGTGATGGAGGGCCGGGGGCATCCCGCCCTTCCTCTCCCGCGGGGTGTCTCAGCAGGGAGCGGGCCTCAGGGGGCAGCGCCGCTCCACCCGCGGGCGGGCCGGCCGCGCCCCCGGCACAGCGGGGCGGTGGCTCCCGGTCCCCTCCCGTCNGCAGCGAGCGGGGGGCGCAGCCGGGCTGGGCTGCCGGGAGCGGGGGAGCCACCGCGGGGCGGAGCCGGCACCGGGGCACACTCTTTCCCTCCCTGCCGCCCGCCCGGCATCGCCGCGGCGGGTAGCGCGGCGGAGGGGCTGCCAGCGCCGGCGGGGAGCGGCGGAGCGCCGCGGGGGGCGCGGAGATGCTGTCCTACAGCGTGCTGGACGCCAGCGTGGTGGACGTGGAGAAGCGCAGGAACCCCTCGAAGCACTACGTGAGTGCCGGCGGGGCCTGGCCGAACCCCGGGGCTGCGGGAGCGGCCACACGTGTGTGGGGGGGACGGGACCGGGCGGGCGCGGAGCGGTTCCCGGAGCCGTGTCCCGGTTCCCGGAGCAATGTCTCGATTCCCGGAGCCGTGTCCCAGGTGCCGCCCCTCACCTGACTTTGGGCGAGACACCGGCCCCAGGTGAGGCGGCCGCGGGGCTCCGGGGGCAGCGGGGACCCTCACGGCCTCTTGCTGTGGAGATGCGGCACTTTTTCCTCACCTCCTTTCATCCCGTTCGGCTCTTGGTTCGTTTTAGTGGTGTGGATTTGAAGTTTTCTTCCCCTCTTCCTCGCAGGACCCAGCGCAGGATGGGGCAGGTTTCCCGGGGCGCCCCCATCCTGGCCGGGGCGCGGGGCTGAGGGGCCGTCGGGGCTGAGGGGCCGGCGGGGCTGAGGGGCCGGCGGTGCTGAGGGGCCGGCGGTGCTGAGGGGCTGGGGGTGCTGAGGGGCCGTCGGGGCTGAGGGGCCGTCGGTGCTGAGGGCTGAGGGGCCGGCGGTGCTGAGGGGCCGGCGGTGCTGAGGGCATCTTCGCTCTTTCTCAACCACAGGTTACATTCAGACCTCTTTTCGGGGGGCAGACGGTCTGCACGGTTATTAAGGCGGACTTGGCGTTTGAGACTCTTTCATCTCTCACCTTCCTCATTTCACACCTTACTGCCAATAGCACAGCAGTAGAGGAGAGTTTTTAGCAATCTTCCCTGACTCCTGTATTGCAGCGTGTCATGTGGAGGTGTCTTTGCCTGAAGGAGTTTGTGGCATATAGTTAAGTCTATGCCTACATATGCAAAGGAGGTATCTCTTCTTCTGTCTCTGTTTCTGTTGTACCAAATCCTTTATCTCTTTCTCAGGACACAATGTATATAATTTAAAACACAGAACGTTGGATTTTGTGTATAGAGAAGGTAAATCTTCCAGCTTTGGTAAGGAAAAGCCTCAGGGGCTGTTACGTCTGGTGTGAAATTGCTCTGAGTATACTGTGTTTCCTGGCATTGCTTGTCTGCCAGATTTCTATAGCGCTGGTCAGCAGCTGAATGAATTCCTTGAAAGATAAGGACAATTATTGGACTTAAACCTTTGCATTAGTACTTTATATCACTGATCTTTTCCCTCTAAGGCTTAAACCACAACCCAGTTTAAAGCTAGAGGGCACTACGTTGCTGGGAGATGAAGACTTGTAAAGCTGAAGTTCTCATCTGCCCTGCAATTAAGCATCTTGTGCCTAATTCATAGGAGGAAGTTTTAGGTCTTATGTCCTCTCAGGTTGCAGCTGGACCTGTGCGTTCAGTCTATTATGCACTTACCGCTTCCAGGTGGGAAAGGCTTCTTTGGGTTTTGCAAGCTGCTGCTGTGAATTGTGGCTGACACAGCTGCAGGCTGTTATCTCGTGAAAGGTGGTGGCAGGGAAGTATGTCTGCCAAGCACCAAGATATACGAAAGGACTGGTAACAATACCTTCCTGATTAACAAGGTCAATTTCTCTTGGCAATTTCTTGTTTGTTGTAAAACAACCAGAAAACAAGGTTATTAAATCCTGTATTTACAGGATTTGAAAGAAAAAATTTCCTGTGTTTACCTGGAGAAACACATATTTCTCCGTGTTGATCACTGTCACTGCGTTTTAATAACAGTAACCTAAACTATTGCAAGAAGCTCTCTTTAATCCTTCTAGTGGCAAATCTATTGCTTTCCCTTCACCCTTCTCACTGTACACCTTTTCTAGTGTTGTCTTCTGTACAACAGTTCCACACCTCCATGTGTCCAGTTCCTGGCCAAAAAAATCAGAAACTATATGGTTTGTTGGGTGTGTAGCTGTGTGTCTGCCTTTTGTCCCACTTACTCTCAGATTCTGACTGTACAGTATTCAGCACAATAGGGTCTTGGTTTGCAAACAAGTGTTGAAGTAATTCATAATGATATGGAAGACTATTAGTTTTAACTGAAGTTATTTCTTCTAGATGAGTAAACTAGCCCACAGGTCCAAAAGTCTTGGACTGTTCTTCATTTCCTCAATTGCAGTTTGCTGCAGGTTGATGTGCTGCAGCTTTTCAGCTGGCTCTGGCTGGAGTAACTCACTGAGGGTGAACCCATGCTTTCAAGGAATTTAATTCCCTGGGTCTGATCTTTCATTCTGTGCTCTTTTTAAACATGGAACAACTATTTTCTTCTAAAATTAATAAAAGCATCACTTGGTATTTAGCTCTCCCCATTGCCTGTGGATAGTTCAGTGAGTGCAAAGCTTTGTGCTCTTTGTGCTCTCTGCCCTACGCTGGTCTGAAAAAAAGCCTTTTCACCTCCAGCATCCATAAACAGCTTTATGCCATGCCTTCAGGCCATGTGACATGAGCTTTGGTATCAGATTGGCATAAGATGTGTTTCTCTAGTGGATGGTGACCTGGCTACTGCAGGTGCTTTAACGTGACTCTCCTTTTAATTGTGATCTCTCAGGGCCATATGAGAGCTGGGGAGATGAAGGCAAGTCTTAGGCACTGTGAGCAGGTGGAGAGGGCTAAATGTGAGTAGCACATAAGCCTCTGCACTGCTTGGCTAAGATGCCAGGAGTCATTGCCTGGAGCAGGTGTCTTTCATGATATCAGCACAGCTTTTGGGGTCTTGACTCAAGAAAGTAAAAGAAAGAGGACAGCTTTACATATCCTTTGCTATAATCCTGTGTGCATGAAACTTCTGAAGGGATTATTAACTCACTGGAAGTTTTGTAGGGCTCTGCGTGGGGGAAGAGATTAAAATCTTGGATCCAGTTCTATTTGACCGGAGCCTAGCCAGCTCTTTACTCTCCTGGGAAATGCCTGCTAGGGAATGAGTCTGCAATGCTTCCCTCTGCATCCCTGTCAGCAACTGGGGAACACAACAGCACCTGGTTGGCTGGGGGCCCTGGGTGACGGCATGTGAAAGGGTAAGCAAAAGGTTGGGTCAAAAACCACATGCTTCTTTGAATGGTATATCCCCAATACAAGCCACTGCTGCTCCTACAGCTTTTGACTTTCCAGATTAATTTCCTATTCTTTCTCCATACTGATGGTCTTTTAAAAATTGATTTGCACTCGATAATACTTAAAAAATGTTAAATCTCCTTGCTTTCCCCCTTCCCTTTTAACAAGAACAATGTCAGGAAGGTCAAGTCTGGGTTTGTTGGAAAGACCTCTGATGCAACAGGGGTCACACACTGGCTGAGCAGTGCTGTGGTGAAGCTGGGTGGATTAGGACAGTGCAGCTAATGGTTGAAGGTGCCAGTTAATCATTCTGAAGAGAAAAAGCTGGTAGCAAAATCCAAATCCCCTTTCTGGCCCCTGCTAAGCTTTAAACTGTCTGAAAGTCTCTTTTCTCCATTGAGGCGGTTTGATCTGTTTATGGGGTAGCTTCCCTGACTTTTAGTCTGGAATTAAATGGTCCCAAATCAAAGTCCATTCTGTATTTAAAAGGACTCACTGTTGATGCTTGCCTCCTTTAATGATCCATTGTGGAGCTTAAAACAAGACATCCTCTCCTCTCTCAGTTCCCAGGTTACCTTTAGGCAGATAGTTTACCTTTGCCCAAATGCCTGACTCCTTTAGAAGCCCTGCAGGGAGCCTTTGCCTACCAAATGGGCTTGATCTTGCTCTCAGGGAGAGGAGATTGAGTTAGCACCTTCACCTGTTCGTTGCTTGGCAGACCTGGGTGATGGCAAACATTCATTAGAAGCCAAATGAAAAGGATCCCCCACCCCCCACCACTTGCTTTTCTGCTGAGGACTGAGTAGTTACTGATGTGCATTATCTCACCAGACGTTTATATATTTGAGGTCATTTCTAAGGTCTCTTAAGTGTGCCTGTGTTACCCCAAGGGCAGGGATGGATACATCAGTACAGATTTCCTCTTACAGCACCACTCGACTCCTGTTGCAGTTGGGCTCTGTGTGTTTTTCAGCTTTGTACAGCACAGAGGTGAGGTAAAACACTCTTCCTTTACCAAGTGGCTGCTCTCTCTTTCCAGTTAGACTGATGTGCATTGCTAATTTGAGTCATCTGAGATGCCTGCTTACTGTCCCAGTTCCTCCCCAGTGTAATTGTTTCCTAATGCTATCTCTGAATGTCTCGAGGTCTCTTGTAGGAATCTCTCTTCTGCGTGGATATGGTTGCTAACCTCCTCAGGGCGCTGGCATTGCCGACTTTTAAGGGATTGGGTTCTGCTGTGTTGAGTTTCAGCACTGCTCCCAGGAGAATGTGAATGTGCTTGTCACAAATGACCTGTTGTAAAATGTCAGCGTTCTTTGAAGAAAAATCTTGTACTGTGAGGGTCAAGCTCTGCTCCTTGTCTCTTGGCTGCTCCTGTTACTGCTTAGACTCAAGAGCAACTCAGATGAAATCAGGCATCTTCATAACTTTATTTCTTTCTGTTGTGAGCTGCTGGTTATACAAAGGCCAGGAGCATCTGGACATGTCGTGGGTTTAGTGGCAAGGGTCTTCGTTCCTGTGTTAGTCTGCCTGGGAGATGGAGCTTTATTCCCCCCCCTTTGGTCCTCAAATGAGTGTGGCCCTGATTGCAGGTCTGAGTTGAGGAGCTTGCTGTGCCACTTGTGCCAGGTGTACCAGCACCTCACAGGTAAGGAAAGATCAGCCTGTCGTTGTTTCACTGTTTTAATTAGCAGAGCTGGGGACTGTGAGTCAGGTCTCTTCCAGAGTGAACAAGGTGTGACATACCTGGAGCTCCCATGGTGGGTGCCTGCAGGTAGAGAGCAGTGGAGAACCTGGTATGAATCCAAAGGCAGTGGTGGGTGAGTAGATGGAGTACCTATTTAGAAATTGTGATCCATTTTTTCCTCTCCCCTTCCCCCCATCAAGACATCCTGTGTGGCTTTTCTTCCACAAGCCATGGTCCAACTTGACTCACTGGCCTGAATTATTATGATTATTATTGCTATTATCTTTTCCTGGAGTGATGGGTACGAGCCAGAAAATTAGAAGGCTGCTCTGTGACTTCATCAGTCCTCAGAACTGAATTTCCCTGCATTGGCAAGGGTTGTGTCAAAGGGGTCTGTCATCTGTGCGGATCAGAGGAGAGCTCAGGGGAAAGTAAGGAGCACTCGAACCTCTTTGTTCCAGCAGAGCTGCGGGTTGGTAATACTTGGCCAAGAGACAGTAGTGTTTAAATTCCACAGTTTTCAAGGTAAATGGCAGTCCCCAGCCTTAGGAGTAGATTAAAAATCAATGGAGAGGCAAGGTAGTTGTCCTAATTTGTTGTGGTCAGGGCAGGATGAAGTAACGTGGGAGGCTTTACCTCCCAGCAGGCTGCCTGCACTGCCTCTCCTGGGGTTGAGCCTGCAGTGTGCTGAAATGAAGGCTCAGGGAAAAGCTTTTAGCAAGCCCATGAGCTGGGGACTTTTGGAGCCTCCAAGTTACATTTTAAAAGCAATGAAGATGCTACTATTGACTTTCACTGGGACTTGGTTGCCAGGGAGATGTTTTCCTAAGAGACAGCAAAAATGCTCTTGGCTGCTGCCAGCTGCAAGTGACCTCAGGCTTCGTGAGTGCCTTGAGTGGGGTCAGTGTGTGGGTTCTGGGGCCCACGAGTGCAACACAACTTGATGGCTGTAGTCAGAATTGTGTGTCTCACTGCTTTCAGTTAAAAGAGAGTGGAATGGAGACACCAAATCTTGGAGGGAGAGAGAGAGGTGAACAGACATCCTAAGGAAGCAAGTGTTGAAATAGGAAGTGGAGCCCAGACTTCCTGCGTTCCAGAGCGGCCTGTTCATCTCACCCTCACACCCAGCCCTTACAGAGATGGGCAGCTCAAAGGCATTGCCTCCTCCCATCCCTGAAAGGTAGGGTATATACTGGTACCCTCATTGGGAAGATGAGGCAAGAAGTTGAGTGGTTAACCCAAAGCCACCCATGAAGAGTGTGGCAGCATTTTGTATTATTTTCTTTGGCTTTCAAGGCAGTCTTGCAATTTATCTGATAAAAAGTACAGTCTGAAAAAAACTACTCTTGTATTCAGTCATTGTCTTCCTTAGAACCCATTTCCCATTTTATATGGATTAAACAGGAAGAGGGATTCAATGTGCCCCTACCTGAGGCAGGAGGTGACGTACAAGCTCTCTAATTTAGTCATTTGGGAGGAAACAGCTGGACCTTCTAACGTGAGATGATCTTCTTTTCTTTTTTATCTTCCTTTTTCATGCTGTATCCTCTTAATCTGTGCCTGCTCACGCAAAGGGAACTGGTCCCCAGAAACCATGGAGAAGAGCAGGATCATTAGAGGGGCTGACAGCACCGTGTGTTGTTTGACATTGTGAAGCTGAGTGCTTTCATGTAGCAAGAGCAGACACCTCCTCGTCTGGAGCGTGCTGTGTAAATATTGCATGAAGAAGGCAGAGAGCTGCACAGTAGCATGCTGTTTGAAATTGGTGGTGTCTGCTGCTTAATCAGGTAGTGTCAAAGCCAAATGCTGTCAAGTTAATGGAACAAAAATAATGCTAGTATCTTTTCTGGACCTTGTTTCACACCTCTAGAAAGGGGCTTTACTGAGAGCTTTGTAATTGCTAAGTTTTTTAATATAGTGGATCTCGCCTTGTCTTTGCTATAAAAGCAAAATATAGTCTTGAGGATCTGTTTGTTATCCTCTTCTGGGCAGGGACATCATATTTGGTGTGGGAAGGAAAGCAAAAGTAACCCAGGTGATTTTCTTTACCTCAAAGGATTTTAAAGTATAATATATTTCAGGCTAGTTAGAGCCTTCCCACTTTAGCACTCTTGTTCTTTGCACCACCTTCTAGGTGAGTGTATAGTGAGCTCACACTGACTAGATATGTTATATACTATTGTATATATTTATAAATATGCAGGGGGTGGTTGTGGAATGCATACGAGAGTTTATTACAAAACAAGGATGCTTTTGCTCTGAAAGATGTGCTCACAGACCTGGAAGATGGTCTCTGTGCTGGGTTGTTGACAGGTGATGACACACAAGTGCAGGCAGGTGGGGACAGTGAGACAATATCAGCCAGCTCTGCAGGTGATAGTCTTGGTATAATGTTAACCTAGCTACTGTCTGGTGGAGTTTAGGCCTTATTTCAAAGAATGGGCACAAAGAATGATAATGTAATAACACTTCAAGTTATCCTGGGGTGAAGGTAGAGCAGAGAAATATTCTATTTGTTGTAGCACTTTTATATGCTTGAGTATAGTGATGGTGTTAATTGATGCTCTTCTGCTTAGGCTGACTTTTGTGGCAATTGTTAAGATTCTTTTTTTTATTGAGCTATTGATTTTGTTAAAGCTACTCCTTATTCCAGTTTTTGGAAGAGGATCTCAATGTGTAGCTAACTAACCAAGTCCTTGGACTTGAGAGCATTCTGCTTTTGTGGGCAGAATACACATCCCTTATTCTGTGTCTCTATCAGAATATCACATGTTGCACTAGTATGTTGCAGTGTATTCTAAACTGGTCTTAATAGGTCCTGACTACTCTAGCACAGGATCTGGGTGTACGCAAATGGCTTCACAATAAGGCTGTAATGATGTACAGCAACAGCCATTATTATAATGCAACTTCTTCAGTTTGTGAGAGTTGACTCATTGGGTAGAATAAAATATTCATAGGCTCTAAGTGTCCATAAATACATGTGTGGTCCTGTACATACAGTGTTTGAAACCTGACTGGCAATAATGATGTTTTGATGTGTTGCTGGCTCTCTTTCTCTGACCAATGGGGTGTGTTTTATTTTTCCTGTAGACCATGCTCACTAAAGGCAGGGATGTACTGAGCTCTGATCTTCTCATTAGTCAGCAGCATGATTTTATAGGCTTGATGCAAACTTGTTTGCAAGGAAAACATCCCTATCTCTGTTCCTAGGGAGAAACATACCAAACCTCTGCAAACCATGGCTGTGTTTAAACAGGAGCTCCACACTGCTATTCTGTCTCCTTTACAGAAGTTTTCCATAGCTGCCCCTGAAATACTGGAAGTGTGGTTCTTCACTGTCCAGGACATGCCTATAAATGCAAACGTCATACATTGAAGTTCATAAATCATCCAGAAAGGTTTGAACTAATGTCCAGTGTGATACACACAGGACATTGTGTAGTGTGGTAGAAGAGCTCTTGTGGCCTTCAACCTCTCTGGGTCTTGGTGTGCTCTGCTGCCAAGCCAACAGGATTTACTCACCTTTTATTAAGTGCGAAGATGCCTGTGTCACCCAAGGGTTGACTGCTGGCATCAGTTCTGAAGGCTCCAAGGTTGAGTCATGTTCCTTTACTAGCAATTCTGCCCCTTGGAGCAGCGGCTGCATAACGGCAAGGTCATATTTTTGTCCGGAAATGGGAATCAGGCTGTTGCTTCCCTAAGAGTGCTCAGCAGACGTGGTAATAATGGGATGACATAAGAGCTGCATTCCCCTCTGAGGAAACACACATCCAGGATGCCAGCCATGCTTGTCAACTCTGAGCCTGTTCCTCCAGGGCTTTCTTTCCTGTCTTGGAGTCCTGAGGACTGTGGAAGTATTTGAAGGGAAGCATGGAGTATGGTCATTCTGGGAGTAGCCCTTGGCAGCAGGCTACCAGCTGCTGCTCTCTGATCTCTCTCTGATGTCTCTGTATTACCTGTCAAGAAAGTTCACTGGCAGAGGTGAAATCTTGCCAGGTGTTCTTGTACCCTCAGGGGCTTGATGCAACAGAGCATCTCAATTACCACTTTCCTTACTCTGTAAAGACGAGATTTTGAATTGCTCCCTCAACATCCTGTGAGATTTTCCTACTCTTTGTCTCAGATAATCTGTTATTTATAAATTAATCCACGGATGTACTTTTTGTGGGTAGAAGGCTATTCCTGATTTTCCCTTCTCTAGCAGGTGAAAGCCTAAAGTAGACCCCTGTGACCCCAAGTAAAATACTCTGAAAATCAGTCTTACGTATTTTTCCATTCCCTGCCCAGTGAGTGCTTTGCTGCTCATGTCTCTGAGCTCAGTCCATTTCCTTTGCCTGAAAATTTGGTGCTCCCCTGCCTCATCTTGAGCAGCCTGAGCTGAGGGATGGTTATTCCTGGGATGGATGCTGTAAGAGGCAGCTGAGCTTCAAGTCTTCAGCAGAATCAGCAGCTGGCACAGCCCTTGCTAGTATGTAAGTGGGAGGCCTGCCCTTTCCCAGGACTGTCACTCCAGCAACTTTCACTGGCATTAAAATCACTTAGAATTTAAAAACAAACAAACAAGGATATGTGAAGTATTTTCCAGGAAGGAGGCCATGGGGAGCAGATGAAGTGCATCTCCCATCTCCCAGACAGGAAGAAAGACTGGAGTTCAGCATTTTCCTAAGTGGGATTAAAACAGGCTCTGGAGAAGACTTCTGGGACAGGGCACAGGAAAGTCAGGAGTAGGCAGAAAGGTCTGTGTGTCTTGTAAATCTATCTATATCAGGTGAAGCTGTCTGGAATCTCTGAAGCAGTGCTGATGGTAATATCAGTTTTATTAACAAAGGGGCAGCATATTTTATGTTCATAACAAGGTACTTGAGCTGTTAGAGAAGAATAAAAAGTGGCTGGATCTAGAGGAAAATCCATGCTGGTTTTCTGTGTACCAAAGGATTGCAGTCCTGTACTTTCTACATTTTACAACCCATGAACATCCTTAACAAGTTCTTTTTTTCTTCCCAGGGAATTCAGATAAATTTTCCTCTAACCTTTCATCAAAAAGTGTTTTATTAAGGCAACCCAGGATGTTTTACTCAAAAGGAATCCAGTGCCTCCAGAATACACTCACTTGAGGCATATGGAAGAGTCTTTTGGCTGTTGTTGCTCAAGAAGAGATTTTCTGTTTAATCTTTTGCAGCAGTCTGTGATTGCAACAGTCTGTGTCAAAACTCTGGACTGTTTTGGGGAAGCAGCTTTCCACCTGTTTCTGAGCTGGGCAGCTGTAGCTTTCATTTCATCCTTTAATACACACATCTCCAGTTTCTTAACAATAAATATAAATAGTTCCATTTAAACTAAGACTATTTTAACTGAATTTTTTATGGATAAAAACCCTTGGAGATTGCAGTAGTCATGATCTGTGCAGGAGAGTCTACCAGTCCTTAAACCTCGCTCTGTTTTCTTGCCACTAGGACCAGTGGTTTTCTGTTTAGAGATGGCAGTGTGCCAGTGGCACTAAAGAGCGACTGTGTACAGGTGTGCCAGAGGCTCTGCTGTCTTGCAGGGAATCTCTTTCTTGGTAGAATTGAGGCTCTGGCCCAGGTGAGTGGGGCCTGAGGACTTAGAGTCTGAGGATGAGAGCAAGGCACTGCTGCTCTGACCCTTGGCCTCACCACAGAAGGTGTTGGCCAAACTGCTTGGCTGCAGTGGTGTTGGGTTTTCAACCATCTTTTCAGCTGTGAGTAACCATGAGCATCTGTATGCCCTGATTTTGGCCAGAATGACCATTGGGATTGCTGTTTTACAGAATTCTTCTTCTTGTGTTGAAGGAGTGGGCAGGTGTTTGGTAGGAACTGGGGCTTTGTCTGTGTGCACACATGTGCTTTACTTCTGTTTTGACTTCTGTACTGCTCTGCATTTGAGCAAGAAGAGACTACGGTCAAAGAAATGGGGCAGAAAGCAGAGGTTTGGAGAGGATATTTTAGGTCCCATTGGAGCTGGTGCCACAGTCCTGGCCAGATGCTACAAATAGTCTTTTATTTCATTTCCCCTCCTCCCCTTCTTCTGTCAAGCTCTAATCCTTCCCACAACATGGGGTTATTTGCCATTGTCTGAATTCTGGAGTTCTAGGTGATCTGCCAAATATAGTTGGGCTGGACTGGAGAGCATCTTGTGGACAATCACTGGGGCCATACACTGGGTTTTGAGAGTCTGGAAGGACTCAGAGTATAGCACTGATGTGCCTACTGTAGCTTTTACTCCTGAGGAGAGGTGACCCAGCACTTTGCCTGTGTGCCAAGGGCTTTGTGGGGCTCTGCTGACCAAGTTATCCTACAGTGATACTGAGCCATTAGGGCTCTGACTCACCTGATGAGAGGAGTGAAAATGTTCTCCACCAGACACTGGTATTCGTGGGATTCCAGGTGTTCTTGTGTCGCAATCTTGTATGTGTGGAGCTAAAACTTTTTGGTAGTTGCCTTTCTGAGAGGTGTTGACTGGGTTATGATAAAGATTTTGACTCAGACCAGGGCAAGGGTGCAACTTGGCCATATGATTTGGTTCACAGGTGACTTGAAAACAACTTGAGTCAAAGGTAGAAATTATGCCCACTGTATTTGTAGAAAGAGAGAGACTTTAGTTAGTACTAACAAAGGGCTGACAGTCCAAACCTGATGGAATATGTGCTTTATCTGACAGCGTCTTGTCCTTCCTGGTCCTTTATCAGTCTTCTGGGTCTGGGTAATGTTATCTGTAGCACATCTGGGTCAAACTCCTATTGCCAAAAGGCCAACATGTTGTCTACTGCACATTGTGACAGAAGGGGTTAAACAGAAGGTGGAGGTGACTGATGGCTTGATCTAAGGCAGTAACACAGCAGTAAATGCTGAGATGTCATGGGAACTCTCTTTAGCTGACGTCCTTGGAAGCCTCTTGGTGACATCAAACTCCTGGACCACTTCCAGTCGAGTTTGGCCTTGCCCCAGTGACAATAGATGTTAATCTGTTGGCTTGTCAAAAAAAACGTGTTAGTGGCTTTTTTACAGATCCCTTTCCAACCCTCAGATTTCCCTGCTAGTAAGCACAGCATTATGTCATTGTTTTACCAGGAGCCAAGCACCAGAGCCAACTTTGTAGTGCTGTCATCAGCAAATGCCCATTCACTTTGGGGTTTTATCTGAGTTCCCAGGCTCTTTTTTCCCACTGTTGCCCATGTTCTGGTCTCCGTGTCCATCAATAGCCTACGACACTTTATGGGAAATGTGAGTAGGGTCCGGCAGTTGTGGGTAACACTTTCCAATGTTTTTGTATTTCCAGTGTATTAGATGGGGCTCCTGTACCTGTTTTGCAGAGATGCCTTGGTTTGTGAATTTCAACTTCTGGTTACATTAGCCAAGACAAACTCTTGGACTCCACAAAATAAGGTGAACGGCTTTGCAGCCCAGCCTTCCTTCTAATTGATAAAATAATAGCCAAGTCATAGTCAGTGACAAGGTCCTGCCCATCCTAGATCCTGTTTGTTTCAAAACACAATAGCTGAGTTCCTATTAAAAAGACTGGTTGTCAAATTGCTAATACTATAAATCAACTTCCATAGCTTTCAGAAACAACACTCAGCACAGAATACATAAAGCCATTTATAACATTCTTGTAACTTTTGTTCCATGTTGTGCTCCTGGACTTATTTCCAGCTGTCTTTGCAAAGAATATGAAAGAAAAGATTCATAAAATTACCTCCGGAGGTTCTGAGCTAATCTGCTTAAAAAAAACAAATCTCCTATCCCTACCTCTACTTGACTGGGAACAGTCAATTCTTTCTCATATTAAGACCCGTCTGAAATCATCTCCACATCAGCTGGAGTAGTCTAAAAGCAGAGAAAAGAGGAGAGAGATACTAATTTGAATGCAGATATTTAATTCTTCTGATCCAGGCATGGAGAGATGATGGAGAAGGACAGGTTCAGCCTCTTGGCAATAGTGTAGGAATTACAGCAGTCTTGGAATGAGGTGGGATAAAATCAAATGTTATTTATGAAATTAAGCTGTGCAACCCCTTTTTGGAAAACTGTTGTAAAGACTTAAAGTATGAGTGGTTCAAATGAAGAACAACAAATTTCTGGGAATAAGACTGCTATTAAACACAGCAGGCAAGACCTGTGGTTGGGTGTGAAAGTTTGTTACCTGCTGATTGCTTAAGACTAGGCACTGTGTTCTCTGTGTTGCTGTGAAGCCACTTCCATCTATCTTCATCAAAAACAGAGTGCTGAGCTTAGATACAACTTCATTCTGGTCCAGCCTGTTCCTTCTGATGTTTTCCCAGATGTCCCTTGGCCTGCTGGGCCTTGCCACATGTCACTGATAGCAGCGAGAGCTGTTAATTCTTGACCAGGTGAAGCTAAGAAGTGCAGTGCATGCCATGAGGAAGTGAACCTCCCATCATCACTTCCAGTTTCCCCCTTGGTTCCATGCACTTTTTTTTTTTTTTTTGATCCCTTCACATGTTTATGGGCTAGTGTTGCACATCTGGGCCTTGGCAAATCACTTTCTGTTTCCCAGTCTTGGGTCAAGTGGCAGTTTATTTTGTCAGAGATATCACGTCTGGTATTACTATTAATATATATCAGGCTTTGTACTTATCTAATGCCTTTCATCCAAGGATCTCCAACACTATGTACATCAGCACCTCTTCACAAGGTAGGCAGATCAGACAGGGAGAGCATTGTGTTTGCAGCAGTATGTCTACTGGCAGAAGTGCCTTCTTGGAGCTGTCAGGAGACTAGTGGATAATTTGGACTGATGGAAAACAAATGTTCCTTTTATGGCTGAAAGTATCAAGTGGGTCTTGGAACTGTAGAATATAGACCTGCAACAGACCTAGGTCTGTCTAAGCGGGTTGAATTCCCACATATGAACCTTCAGAGTGGTTGTGTTGGCTTTATTGGGAGCTTCGAACTTCTTTTGATGGTTGATGACTTCCAGTGCAGACCTTTTGTTATTCACAAGCATCCTGTTCTCACAACAGTTGGATCCTTTTGCATAAGGTTTATTCACCCTCAATTTGATTTGACCTGCTGTCCCTCTTCACTATTTTATGGGAAATGATTGTGTTCCTTCTTAGGAGGATGCCTGTGGCTTGTGGCCCTTTCACAGTTACGTTTTCTTCCCTTCAGGGAGTTTCAGAGCTAGTCCCAAATCCTTGCAAGTGACAGTATACTTACAAAAGCAGAAAAGAAAAAACATGGCTGGTTATGTTCCCACGTTAGCTTTAATTAAGGTAATTTTAAGCAGATGATGTCTATTTAATGTTCTAATAGCACAGATAAACCAGTTTTCAGCAGGTCTTGAGAATGGAGCAGGAGAGGTGAAGGGCATCGTTTTAGAGGGCAGCCTGATGACATCTTGGCAGGGTTGCTAGAGCACTTGGGTGAAGCCCTCTAGTTGGGACAACCTCTGCACACCCTGTTTGGGTGAGAGGAAAGGTGGCTTGTGGTTTCTGTCTGAGCTTCAACAACAGTAAATAATTCCAGATTGACATTGTGAAAGTGTGCTGTTTTTGTGAAGGGAGGACAAGGGTGGAGCCAAACATAACAAGAGTTCCACAGTGCTTGGGGAAGAGAGCCAGGGTCACATTTGGAGCTTGTAGTGTTGGCAGACAGAGAAGTGACATGCCACGTCATACATGTATTGGTGGAGATAGCTGGGGTGATTATCAGTAAGCTTCTTTGTAGGCTGGTTTGCGATGCTGCTGATCCGAAACTGATGCTGGGATGTTTCAGACAAACACACTCTCTTTTCATCTTCCATATCTGCTGTTTTTTTATATTTTTGGCATTTGTCTTTGGGGTAAGGAAGAGGCCATAGCAGTCCTTGGGATTTCAATCCCCATGAGTCCAAGTTGTGAGGTCATAGATCTGCTGCCATTAAAATTAACATTGCTCGCAGTTGTCCCATTTACAAAGCTGGTTGCTGACTGCTCTGAAGTAATTAATTCCTTGACCAAAGCTGTCCTTGATCCTGGCTGTTTGGTCAGTTGTCCTGCAGGCTGGTGTCTCTCCATCCTCCTTTGTGGGGGAATGTTCCCAGGACCTGATATGAAGATTGTTCAGTATCCTCTCTGGCATGCCCAGTCCCTGTTCTTTTAACAAATCTGTCCTACAAGAAATGTATCAGTGAACATAATGAGAATAAGAATGGTTTGAGATGGTTGCGGCTTATTTTATCACAGCATCCTGAGACTCATTTGCCCTTCAGATGTTTAATTTTGTCTTGGAGGCTGATTTCTTTGGGAGACCCGAGAGGGAAACACAGTCCTTTATGTTTTAAGGGAGTATTCACACTGCGATTTGTGACCTCTGTCGGAAATACTGGTAGAAGTAACACAGGCAGTAGGTTTGCCTTTCTCAGACTTTAATTCAATGTTTAGTGGATGAAAAATGTGCAGAGGCCGCTTATTAAAACGATACTTGGTATCTTTGCCCTTCTCCGCAAGTATCAGTGAAACTACAGAAGCACTTTGGAGCCTGTGCTTACTGTGACAGTGTCAGCAAGAGCATTGTGGGTGATAATGAGGGAAGCCCTTACAAGTCTTCAATGCAATTTGCTAAAGGTAAAACCAGGAGGTTGCAAACCATCTTTCTGGAGGGAGCAGGACATTTGAGCAAGGATAGCGATGATTGTTTGGCGGCAGGTCCTTTGTAAAGTTTCTGTGTAAAAGGTTCATGTGTAGAGAGACTAAAAAATGGGTGGTGGGGAGGAACCAGGCTGGCTGCTGGCGAGAATGCAGCGATGCTTTGTGCTTCCAGCTAACTGCTTCTTGGAGCTTTGTGAAACCTCCATATGCCACTGGTGAACCTGTGAAGCCCTGCAAGGGAAATGACATGGATCTGTCTTAGTGGGGTTTTATTCCTGTGGGATGGGAGACTTGGCACAACTTGCCTGTTGCTGCTGAGCAGATCAGCGATGAAGTTAGGAAAGAGTGGCTCTGAGAGTGGATTTGGGGTTTTGGGAGGCCTGCCTGAGGCTCCTTACCTGGGAGGTGGTGAGTACCTGTGAGCTGGAAATGGCACTGTTTCTGGGAGTTTTTGAGCTGCTTGTGCCAACATCCTTTTGTAAAGTCTTGGCCAGTATCAGGTGTGACTCTGGTTTTCCACCGCTGCTCTAACTGCCTGAATGTGCTCTGGGGCAAGGACAGGATTGTCCTTAGTAGTGTCCTAGGTTGTTGCCGAACACATTAAGGAGCACTTCATTTTAGCTGCTGGCCTGAGGGACCAGGGTCACCACGCCTGACCGACCAGTCAGGAGACATGAAAAGGTATTTTCTGGGCAGTCATATGGTTGAGACCTTTGAGTGTACAATGAGCCATGTGGTATCAGCTGTGATTACAAGCACCCGGGTCCAACGGCAGATGCCTGGCTCCCTCTCCAGCCTCCCCAGAGATGATGTGTCTGTGAAGGCACGGAAACAAAGTGTAAAGCAGCAAGGTGGGACAGTGTTAATGATAATGTGCCCGAGATACCGGTCCTGTTTCCTGAGGTTGTTGCCTGGCTGTCAGATGGGGATTAGCAAGAGGAGTTGGGTTAGGGGGATTGCCAACTGCTGTCACTCACATTAGATATAGAGAGACTAACACTGAGTGGCGCAACTCTTGCCTATAAAATATTTGCTAGACTTTTTGTTACCCTAATATATAAAGATTATATGAAGGGGATTAGAATGAAGAACATCTATTGCAAAACATTTTCACTCTGCAGTCTTTTCTCTGAGGTGATTTTTCAATAATTGGTTAGTTCTCTTGCACTGGGAGTGTGCAGCTGAGATAAAAAACCAATTGACTCTCTCCAGGTAACTCTGCTGCATGTGGATTCCTGCTTGTGTCTGAGGAGGTTTGCTGGGCAGAGAGATTGAAGTTCCTCATGCTTGAGCAGTGAACTGTAGTAGTGATTTTGACTCCATGTGCTCAACACTGATCTTACAAAGAGATGCTGTTGCCAAAATGGCAGGGACAGGATTTGGTCTCCCTTTGATCCCTTTAAATCACATGGGCCATTTACTGCAACTTAATAAGTAACAGTGCATTAGTAGTGGGGTGCTCACCCTGCCTGTGAACTCAGTCTCCTCAAATGCGTGGTAGAGCAAACTCACTTTCTTTGCAGCTAAACTGAGTCAAATGGTCCTGCAGTGCAGGTCAAGGTTTATCCAAAGATGCCATGAATTAACTAATGCGTGTAATAGGGTAAATCATAGCACGTTGGTAATGTGTGTGATCAATGTTGCATGGTTTAGTGAGCCCACTGAAGTGGCTCCAGGGATTGAGAGCTTTTGGTTGCATCTCTTCAGTGTGGTTTGATGTTTGTTCAACATGAAATGATTCATCTGATGAATTAAGGGTGAATCAAAGGTCTTTTTTTGCAACTCCCACTGCTTCAGTGGTTTGTTTTTTTTTTGCAGGGGGGGAAATCTTTTAATTTCTGTCCTGATTTAATTGATCTTTGTAAAGAAACATGCTAATGATGATTCTGGCCATGGAGTGCTGTGGATTTGCCAGCAAGGAAGTCTGTTATCACAACTTCAGATGCCTCCCTCTCAAATTACAGCTTCTAATTTGATTTATTTGGAGTGTGTTTGTATTTCTACAATCTGTGTTTTTATTATCCTGTGTTCATTGCCATCCTCTTAGGCTGCAAGAGCTTTCCTTCATGCTGGCAGGAGGAGGAACAGGATATAAAAACTACTGTCATTACTGTTGCTGAAAGTAGGCCAAATTTCCATTGCACCAAGTGTCTTTCTCTTCCAGTCTGATTTAGACACACAGTAGTATTCCAAAGGTTGCCCTAAACTCCTCCAGTGTATTGTTAACTCATCAGAAATGTGATTTCCTAATAAATATGAATTTTTAAATCAGGATTCATCTGCATGCTTAGCATTCCCCAGGTGGCACAAACTTATGATGACAGAAATTACTTGGGCTGTCCTGTGCTGGGAGAGAGATGTACATGTAGGGGCAAGAAACTGAAGTCACTGCAGCAGCTGTTCCACACATTTTTGCAGAAGGCACTGGCTTGATTTCTCCTGGGCTCTCAGCTGGCCCTGCAGCTGGGATGGCTCCTTTGGCACATCCCGATCCTCAGCAGCTCAGCTGTCAAGGAGCAGCACTGAGCCAGAGAGCAGCCTCCTTACTGGCTCTGTGAATGTAGGGGACTGTCCTAGCAGCAAAATTCAGTCTATTTTTATTTTTGGAGTCTGCCTGGCTGGAGTTCTGCCCCATGCAGTGCTAAATTAGAGAGTGAAGCTGTGGCTGAGGGATGTGTCTTTTCTGCTGTCCGCAAGGAAGACTGTGGAGGGTAGTGGCCTTGTCTTCCCACCATTCCTCTAAGGGCAGGATGAGTGTTGCTCACACCCAAGCAGTACCTTCCCCTGCCTCCCACTGGCTTGGCTGGCTTGTGTTAATGCTGGTCCCAGCCTTTCTCCACTATTTGGACCTTACTGGAGAAAAGCCAAGTAGAGCATGGAAGGCCTCTGTCCTTGGGCAGGAATCTGGGCTGGCTTTGGGGCTGTCCTCCATCTGGGTCTGTCTCTGCAGCACCCTGATGTGGGATAGAAAGGTTTTCTTTGAAGGTGAAAGTGAGCAAGTTGTGGAAGCTGCTCTGCAGTGGGGCAAATACAAGGGCAAGGAATCAAAATGGATGTTGCTAGAAACGAATCCAAATTTCTGCTGGGGGACTAGAGGCAGCTGCAGTCGTAGCCATCTCTGAGCATGTCCACAGCTTGCTGGTTGCTAGTAGAGCTCAGGTGGGTAAGTAAAGAAGTGCAGGAGAAAGGATAGAGGATCTTGGTTTAAGCCACAAAGCCATGGCAGTCCTGCCCCTCTGTAGGGCATTGACACACCCAGTAAGGGCCACCAAAAAATGGCTGCGAAGGGCCACTGCTGCAGTTCTGTGAGGGTTGTGGGCTGTTTTGTTTGTCCCACTCCTCCCTGACTTGTTTCAGACATTCTCTCATCTGGGTTATACTGCCCCACGAGTCCTGACTCCAGCCACAGTGCTGATGTACTTTAACCCCATAATTTTGCTGTTCTAGTTCAATCTCAATTAAGCTTGCATTTCTTGAGAGTCGGGGTGTTTGTGAAGGTGTATGTCCCTGTTCTTTCCCATGTGTTGGTGGTATGAGTGACTTCAGGTTGCTGCTGCCTATCTGGGGACATGGTATATGTCCCTTTTCTAATACCCCACACAGCTCCCACCAGAGGACCAGATGGGTCTGGGTCCTCAAAGCCTGTCAGGCTTCTGCTGTGTAGGGTGACAGTGCTGCTTAGCCAGGGGCAGCTGCTGCCATAAGCAGCCCTGATTCTCTTCCCTGCACTCTCTTTGTCTTGGCTATCCAATTCAGGGAGCTCAAAAAGTCCAAAACTTTTTCCTTTTTTGGAAGAGTAACTCTTCTGTCAGTTGGTGGAAGCCAGGGACTGTGGTCAGGGATGCTATCTGGTGCTGGGGTAAAGTGTCATCTCTTCCAGTTACTCCTGACCACAGGTCACATCCTCCTGCAGATCCGATCCCCAGCACCCTCCCTTCTCTCAGAACAGCAGGGATTAACTAGAGCTCATTTCCTAGTAGGTTTTTCCTCATGTGTATTTTCAAGAGGCGGCACACCTGGTCCTTCTGGCAGATGTGTGGTGGTGGTAACCGCTGGAGGGAAGGGGCAACGGTGGCCAAGCTGCCTCCTACATCCACCCAGCTGCAGCTCAAAGCATGTCTGACCTCAGTGGGGCAGTGGTTGTGCCTCTGACTGGCCAGTCTCTGTGACACACACGATGTTCAAAGTGCCTTTGCATATAGGAAGTAGTTTAATCATAGTTTTGTTCACTGCTTCAGCAAATCTGACCAGAGTCTGCATTGTTAAGTGTAAATGTCACACACGCAAATATAATAACATCTGGTTTCAAGTGAAAAGAGTGAGGAAACGGGTGTTGTGGTTAAAATAAAGTCTGCATCCTGAAGTCCCTCCTCCACAGCCAGGTTTTGTTTAGATAGATTCAATGTAACCTGTAATATCAAAACTCAGATTGGACGTGGGCAATTAGGGCAAAGGCTGAATTTTTGCCATATCCCTGAACTTTCTGCCCAGGTCATAAACATTTTGTAGATATTTTTCCTATCTCTCAACATGCTTTTAGAAAGTTCTCCTCCATGATTCGCTACCCTTTACTCTGGTGTGCAGCCCAGTGGGGATATCCCGGTTGACTTCAGATTCTGATTTACACAACCAGGATAAATTGAATCACAGCCCATCTTGAATGGGGCCCATGTATTAAGAAAAGGCCTTCTAACTGCAGAGAGCTGTAGAGAGCTGCTGTCCCAGCGCTCATGGCCAGCTGCCTCTCGAGGAATTTAGTGCCATGTATGTGGAGTTGGGTCATCCTTCAGCTTTTCTGCTTACTGTAGCGCTGTGTGAAGGAGCATGCAAATATATTTTCTATAGATCACTGCTGCTCTCATGAAACTCCATCCCGTTTTTGGCAGCTTTCAAAAAAGTATGTGCTTGCTCCAGATTTTTGGCTGTCTATGGTGTCGTGGGAAGTGGAGAGAGTTTTTGATTTTGTATGCGGTACAACAGTGAATATGCTGTCACACTGTGCAAGGGATTAATGTCATTTCCATATGACCTAGAAATTTCAACTTTTAAAACTAAAATGAGAAAGAACTAAGCTTCCTTTTTATGCCTTTAGGACAGGAAAGTTTTGGGTGCTTGTATCTTATTAGAAACCATTTGATATCGCTTTAAAGGATGCTGGACACGTACACCGATTACATATTTATCATTTAGATAAAGCCTTTCCCTACCCTGCAGGCCTTTTAAACTCAGCATTGGCTAAAAACACAATATATGAAGCCCTATCAATGTAGCCTATCAGAATAACTAAATATTATGCATGGAGCAAAATATTTCCCTTTCATTATGAAAATGTTCTTTGCAGTGGTACGCTTCAAGCGTGTTGTTCAAAAGATGTGATCAAGACATCAAAGAGAGGAAAATGATTAAGATAGCAGGAACTAAAACAGCTGCCTTTCCTTTGGTAATTAACAGGCCATCTCATGCATTGCCCTGCTGAAACTTTTTTCCCCTGAGAGCTGTGTTCTTAAGCGGGAGTCATTTTACTGCTTTTAAAATGAGCTGTTTAATTTTACAGTCAGAATAAGGCTTAGCAAGAAGCAAGAGTCAGCTTCAGTACTGTGCTATTACCTGAATCTTTAGTCATCAGAACAATTTGAAGGGTCAATACTATTTTCTCCTGTGTTTTAGATGGGAGGATGTGACAAGCTGCTTGATGACCTTGGTCATCTGACATGACCGAGGTGTGCGTGCAGGTTTGTCCCACTGGATGGTCTGAGGGAAGGTTTCCGTTGTGCCAAAAATATGTCTGCACATCTTACCTGGCAATCCCCACATACTCCCTGGTTAGGCATGCTGAAGGCAGTCAAAGGCTCTGACCTGCTCTGTGTTTGGACTCAGCACAGCTGGAGCGCAGAGATGGCTCTTTGGGAGTCACTTCTGTATAGCTTGGCATCTTCTGACCTGCACCTGATACAAACTCCATAGCTGTCGTCCAAGAGGTGAGATAGGAAAGTAGATGCAAGCCCTGGATGGACAGTAGTTCAGTGCATCCCTCAAGTTTGGAGATCTCTGCCTTGGTATGTCTCTGGGGTGACCTGAACCAGCTCTTTGGACTCTCATATCTCACTTCATAAATACTGAGCATTAAAAATCATCATAGGAAATATGAGAAAAAAGCCATCTGCTTTCATTTTTTTTAAATCCCCGCCCCCCCCCNGAGTGTAACTCTGTGTTTGTGTAGCTGGGACAGTACAGGGTATTTACTTAATTTTTCACCTGGATGTTTGGGTTTGCACTGCAGTATCTGCCTTCCGGCTCTGAGTGTCAGGGCTGCCTGTCCTCATGCTGTGTCATTAAGGTATTATAGTCCTTCTCTCTCTGGGATTCACAAACTGGTCCACAGAAGCAAAATTGGGCAGGCAACCCACAATACATTGGGGTTTTTTTCTCTGGAGTTTGTTCTGCTATGGGCATGTGAAACTGGCTCAAAACCAATCTCTTTCTTAATGTCCCCCTTTAAGATAGGAGCAACATCATCTCTTCCAGGCAGTGAGGAGAACAACCTGAGGATGAGGTTGCATGGAAGGACTCATCTCTTTTGTTTCACAGTGACTTGATTGTCAGGAGGCTCAGGAGGCATGACTTCCTTGTCATCTGATTTTTTTTTTCTCCCCCCACCCCCCATCTTTTTTAAATCAGAGTTGCAAAATTACCTTAAGGAAGGCTGTGGTGGCCACTGGTGTTTTTTTTAGCTTGATGCAAGCTATAGTATTTCCCTTGTGTTTGAGGAATATGGTGGTGTTTTTCTATCTCTGCCATATGCTTTAAGTTTAGTAAATGGAAGGTGTCTTCACAGGGTCGTACAAGTGATGTGTGCAGTCATGGTAAGAGAAAGTACTTGCAAATTTAGGTTTGGTCCCTGCTCAGCTGTCCTTGGCTGGGGATGTAACAGCAGTGACACTGGGTTTCTGGAGCCACACGGTCCAGCAGCCCTGGGATTTACTAGATATGAAGTATATTTAAAGTATATTCTAGGGTAAGGCTACACCTTTTTTGCAGCGTGGTCAGACCTGTGTTCTTCCTGCTGATATCAGCTGAAGTTTCAGATAAGAGAGAAGGTCAAAAAATGTTTTAGTTGTTCATTTTGTTTTGTTGTGTTTTTTTTTAATTGCTCCATCAGGCAAGTTGTAGATGTAAACAAGGAGAGTATTGCACATGCTGTTTGTGACATGTTGTTGATTTATTCCTGGAAAAAAAGAAGTTCCTCTTTGCATTTTCTTCCCCAAAATTGCTTTCTGCTTTTGTGCAAAGGCATGACATAACTCCATCATCTCTTACAGAGACACTTTGCATCAGAAGTGGCATAATATTTTATGATGTGCTTCAAGTCTAGCCCTGGCCAAGCCTCACAGGTCAGACAGTGTCAGGAAAGAGAGAAGACAACACCATTATCTCTTTTAAAATCTGACAAAAGGTGCAGATAGATCAAAAGAAAAATTTGAGTGGGAGCTGAGACTGCTCAAGGGAGCTAGAAATTCTGCTTCTTCAATCAGAATTACAGCTCGCCCTGGGCAGAGTCTACAAGTGATGTTTGGTGCCATCTCGCTGTGTTTTTGGGGCTGAGTTGCAGTGCCAAATCCACCCAGCTTTGATGATGGAGAGAGGTGCGTGGGAGTAGAGCAGGCTCAGCACTTTGCAGGATGAGAGCTTTTTGTCAGCTTGTGTGAAGTAAGGTCAGAGCTTAGGGACTGAAGAGATGGGTGGTAAACAGCTTGCACAAGGGAGGGCAGGCTTTTCTCTTTCATCCAAAAGTCATTCCATCCCTCAGTGCTTTTCTCCAGCTGTAATTTTGTCATTATGTGCAAATCGGTCGCAGTGAGATGTGCTTATCAAAAACCTTCATTGTGCATTCTGTAGCCCCCAAATTGTCCTGAACTCCTGTTGTGAGAGAGCTTCTGTCTGCAACTGAGGGAACCATGGCTAAAAATGTGCATTTTTAACTTTCAGTGAAATAACACGAAGTTGAATTGTCATTGCCATTAATGCTCAATAAAAAAGGACGTTTTTCCTGCTGACAGGTGAAAAAAGGCTTTTATTTGAATCTGCATCCTCTGGAATAAAATGCTGTGTCTTGTGCAGAAATTAAAAGCACTGTTGAAAAATGCTGAATGACACAAGTTATTTTATTTAGTAAAAAAACAAAAAGGCAAGGAAATCACTCCCAGTTTTGATCGACCTTGTCCTAGAGAAGGAGAAATTATCTCTATGTGTAACATAAAAGAGAGCTTAACCAATGGCGAAAATAATCAAACCATTGAGTGTTTAAAGCAAACAACCTGTGTGTTAAGCTTCTCTCAGATCTATTCCATTAAAATTCACTCTTGGAGATTATTTGATAGGGAAGCCTCCTGTCTCTTGGATAAAAGAGAAATTTAGCTGTGAGATCTCTGTTGGATGCCCTAGCTCTGTGGCCGTGCAGAAGGGTACTGCAATGTGGGGAAGTGGCACCATGTCCTGCTGGATCTGCTCAGCTCCTGCCAGGCTGCCGGGACATGCCACCACCCCAGTGCCCCCATCCCGCTGCAGGCTCACATGCCAGTCATTGCTGCCTCCTGCCTTATCAGGACAGAGGTGAGGGAGGCACAGAGTGCTGATACGAACGGGGTGAGAAGGTGTCTCTGATGGTTTTGAATTCCAGGCATTTCATCTCGGAGCTGCTGCAAACTCTTTGTTCTCTAAGCTGCAGCAGGGGCAGCAAGTAGCATCCCAGCTGTATAGCTACCCTATAACTCTTCAGTGACTGTGCTGGCTTTTGAGAAACTAGCCACAGTCTGGCTCCCAGGTGGCTCACTCAGTCTCAGCTGCTGGCAGTCATGGAGGCAGTTTCCATGGACTGGGATCTCCTGCTCTTTGATGAATGCCCTTTCTCAAGGTACAGTGTCTGACGTACAATGAAAGGATCCCTTGGTCTCTCTTAATCTCTATTGCAATGTCTTCTATTAAATCCCGCAGCACAAGTTGGCCAATTCCTTATTCTGAATAAATTAAAAATACCTGTGTTAAGTCCCTCTTGTTAAGAGCTTGAGGTCTACTCAGAAGAGACCGACCCCTGCTCCTCTCCTGGTGCTTGCAGGCTTAAGCCTGTGGTTATGTTATATCCTGGGTAGTGCCTGATGCAGGGATATTTGGATATACTCCATTGCTGTGGGGGGCACTCCTGGCAGGGGCAGTGTCTGCATTAGAGGACCAAAATAGTGATGAGGGAAGGGCTTGGACAGTGTGCTGTGCTCTGCTGGGTGATGTACGTGACTGGAGACAGCTGCAGGCTCTGTTGGTACTTGTTGGTGGAGACAGTTTGGAGATTTTGCACAAAGTCCTCCCCACCTGAGCAGGCCGAAGGAGAGGAATTTGGCACACGGGTTTCAGGCATGACTGCTGTCTGTAAAAAACCAGACGTGTTTTAAGTGCCTGTGATCAGAGGATCTTGTTCAGACCTGGTATCATGGTATTCACTTCAGCTGGTTACTAATCCCAGCACTGAGTTTGACCCTTAAGCTTTTTGTTTTTATCATGTGCTTTGATATAGTCATAAAAATACTGACTGGCTGGCAGAGCTCCAGGGCTTGGCTTTATATTCTAGCAACTGCAAAGCGAATGTGCTTAAAAGTGGTTTTATGCTGCAGGATACTGTCCTTCCTCCCTGCCCACCTCCGATTATTTTAACGCTCAAGTTCCCTGTTCTGTGGACAGGAACAGTTCTGTTGCCCTTTGCATATTGTGCAGAGCAGGTTTGTCCCAGGATTGCCTTAGTCCCGGGCCTCAAACCTGGGTGTATGGAAACAGAGGACTCCATAGGAGAGGAGATGGAATTGGAGGTGGGTTGGGGCTGGGGGGACCTCGTTCCCCCGTGATGCTGAAGCCTGTGCTGCTCTCCCCATCAGACATGACTGGTGTTTGAACTTTCTGAAGCGTTTGATACTGGGATATCCCGTCCCTGCTGGGCTGGAGGGCCATGTGTGTCTGTGTGCCTGCACATGCAGTGCAGTGAGTGTTTTTAGAGAAAATCCCTGTGCATGACTGAGCCACTGTGTCCCTGTGCCAGGGGAGTCAATGGCCTTTTAATGTACCCTGTAGGATTTGAGTGTGCCACAAAGAGACTCCAGTGAGTTTACTCTGATGGTTGCAGGGTCAACTTTGGTTGCACAGGGTACACTGCACTGCTGCTGAGTTTCAGCAATATGCCCTCTTAATATTGGTGCATATTAGCTTTATTTCAGTGTTATCTGATTGTTAATTTAAGTATAAATGTGCCCTTGATACTTGCTTCCCAAAGCTGTTCTCTCTTAATTTCTGTGAATAACTGCCTCCCAGCTCCTAAATTTTAAATCTCTGCCCCTAGAATGAATTTTATCTAGGTCCTGCCCTCACAATGCTGCTTCTCTATGGGCTAGAGAGCAGGTCAGTCTCCCAGATTTTACGTTCAGTTGCTGCAAGAGAAACGGAAGGAACATACTTTATATTTCCTTTGTATAGGGAAATTACATCTACTGCTCTGCCTCGTTCCTGCCAAAGGGCAACTTCTTTGCAGAGGGACTTTGTACCCTGTAAGAATGAACTTTCCTATGCTGAAGTGAATAGACAGGGCTTACTACTCCTTGAATGAAAGTATCCAAAGAGAGCATCCTTTCTAGGCCAAGGTAGGACACAGGAATTTCATCATCATCATCATGGCTAGGCTTCGCGAACGAAGATTTGGGAAGGGCTCTACCCACGCTTGCTGCAAGCACGCTGATGGCTAAAGAGGCCGATGCGAGACAGGCAAGTCCAGTTGCAAAAGGCACAGCAGAAAGTCTCCGTAGGCGGTGTTGGTGAAGTGAATAGACAGGACTTACTACTCCTTTAATGAAAGTATCCAAAGAGAGCATCCTTTCTAGGCCAAGGTAGGACACAGGAATTTAGTCAGATGTTATTAACCTTGGGAATACATCATGCCCTACAGCAGGCACCTCCCCAGCATGCTCCCAGTAGACTCCTGCTTGTTCTGCTGCCCAGCACGAGGAGCTGAGCTGGAGAGCTCAGTCCTGGTCCTTCATAGGGCAGCCCATAAACAGCTGCAGGGACCAAACCCTGTTGGATTCTGCCTGTAGTGTCTGTTTTATTCCAAGTGCTGCTAATAATTAGGCAAATAAAATGATTAGTAAGAGAAGGAATTCAGTTTATTGGAAGCTTGTTCCAGGAGGGTTTTATAGCTCTGAAATAGTATCTTGCCAATCAAATAAGTATTGTGAAGAGGAATGCAGTAGCTGGCTTGGCAGTCAGTAGGTGAGCACTGCCTACAGCACAAGGCTCAAAATAAACTTGGTATGAAAATGCACTATTTTGTAGCCATGTTGCTCTATTTTCCTGGAAAAAAATCTTGCCTCCAAAACATTTTTTCTTCTGTCTTGTGCCTCGCACTGTCAGGTTTACCTGTCCCAGCTGTGTGTGCCAGTGCTGATATTCTCAAGCTTGTGAATTCTCTCTGCATTTCACCTTCTTGCTTCATGAGTCTTTAAGACCGAAGCACAGGATTTTCTCAAAGGATTTTTCTTACCTTGTTGGAAAAGCCTCTTCCACCCCCCTCATTTCCAGATGCCATCCCCTTGGCTTGGAGCCAGTGATGTGATTTTGTCCATTCTTGGAGCGGAGCTTCCAAACAGGACTCCATTTCAGTTATGTCGCTTCAGTGCAGTTAGTTCTTTTTAAGGCCATGTTCTCATTTTTGGGAAACAACTGTAATGTTTCACAGTTATAGTTCAGATTGAGCCTCTCGTGGTCTCCATCCTCACATCCATCTCGCTGGCATCAATGGCCCTTGGCCCTGTGCTCACTTGAGGGTAAGAGCTGAACTCTAGGTGCTGTTTAGGTTGATCTGAGTCCTACCTGTTTTTGTGGTGAGGATTTTGGTTAGATTGCTGGAGCTGTGAGAGCTCCAAACCCATTTCCAGAGCTCCTTCTGGGGAAAAGATGATTTCTTGGTAGCTGGAAAAATCACAAGAACATGAAATTGGAAGAGAATTTCAGTTCCTGGCAACTCATAAATGGGAAAAGCTGCCCAAATATTTTCCAGTGTTACCATCTTGGTTGCCTGGTAGTACACAACAGTTTCTGGGAGCACAAGAGCTGCATCCCTTGTACCACGTAACTCAAATCAGTGTTTGCTTCACCAGAGCAGTCCTGAAATTGCTTTTCCAAAGGGATCACAAAGCACATGCAAGAGCATGGACAGGGAGGAAGCTCTCCTTGAGTTACGTTTAGGAACAGATCAACAGACTGTTTCTATAGCTAGGTATGTCCAGTCTCAAACTGATGTTTTTGGAGGGTTTTTCTGTATGAGATAGGAGAGATGCTTTTACCTTTTTAAAGGAGGTTGTAGTTTCATTGCAATTTGCCACTGTCAGCTGCTGATTTTTAGGCAGCAGTGACAGGAATAGTATTTTGTTTTCCTCCACAGATACAGGCTGATTATAGCAGCTATGTTTCTCCATGGGAGAAGAGAAGGGAATGGGAGTCCAACTGGTTGGAAAAGTGTTAGGAGCCATGCATGAACTGACTGTATCCCTTCCACTCCCTGGTTAGGGAACAGAGACCTTCGGAAAATGTTGCTGTTGGTTTTTCTGGGATGTGGGAAAACCCAAGTCTTGTATGCCAGATGTCCTTTCAAGGAGAAAAAAAAAGAATAAAATGACATGGTTGGGGTATTATTTGGATTGGTTTTCATGTCACACCTCGATGGAGTCTGAGGTTATTAATGGAGGATTGACTCTCAATGTTGTGGCCAGATGCAGTGGTTGGCTGAGCTCCCTCACTTTGGAGCTCACTCCTAAATTGTGCTGCCATAATTTACCCTGCCAAGGAGATTTCAGTGGTGGTTTGGAGTTAGCTTTTGAGCTGAGGAGGGCTCCCCCATTAACAAGAAGATAGTTGGGTCTCCAGTCAGGTGTTTCAAGTGGGCTAGTAGACCTGTTTGAGTGGCCAAATCTGCAGATGGAAATTGGTACCCCTCTACCATAAATGGGATTTCTCTGAACTCCTGAAAAAAAACCTTCAGCCTCTTTCGCCTGTCCTATGCCTTAAATCCATGGGACGGAAATGGGGCTAGTCAGCTAGAAATGTGACATTTTTCTGTTTTCTGTGATTTTGCCTGCTTGATTCTCACTGTGATAGATTTACAGACCTGGAGGGCTGGTGGCGTGCTCACTGGCTTGTGTTTCTTTGTGGTTGCAAGCTAAGAGGCAGTGCCTTGACCAAAGCCATGTGGCAGCTTCTCCAAGGAGTCCTGGCAGCTGAGTGACTGCAGTCAGGACCTGGCTTTCTTGCCACTGTGGAGGGGCTGCTTCAGATCCCTCCCTGGGCTGGACTACTGGCAGTACAGCATCTACAGCTAATGTGATTTAATAAGGGTTGGAGGGGTGCGTAGGCTGCTGCAGCTGTGGCAAGAAGTGAGCCAATGTGAAGATTCAGTCATCTCCAGCTGAAAGTTGGCGAGTTATAAATGATGTGTGAAATGAGAGTCTTGGAGCGATTCATGTATGCTGGGACTGTGGAGATGTTGGGCTGGAGGATTCCTGCTCATTTGTGCATTGTCGTACTCAGGGTTGTAGACCAATTGCATGGGTCTGTTTTTGGAAAAGCCCAAAATTATGGTGGAAGGATGATAGTCACCAAGAGTTAGGATTTTCAACAGAGCCCTCAAATCAATAGTTGTAGAAGTCCAGGGGTTGTAATTTGTCACTTCTTTGGACAAAGTGACAGAGAAGATGACCTTGCCAGTCAAGGGTGCAAGTCAGTAACAGACTTAAGTGTAGGTTTAAATCCCATTGAAATCTCTGGAATTAATACCATTTTTTAAAGTGTAGTGTGTCCTTCAGTGCCTTGGCAGGCTCAGTCTCTAAGGGACCACTGTTGTGACCTCCACAGGCTGTTTAGTCTCTGCCCTACACTTTCTGGGAAAATTTCCTCTCCTGAAGAGATGTCATTTATCCATGGGACCAAAGCAAAGCACTCA
This sequence comes from Grallaria varia, assembly GCA_013396735.1. Taxonomy (NCBI): domain Eukaryota; kingdom Metazoa; phylum Chordata; class Aves; order Passeriformes; family Formicariidae; genus Grallaria; species Grallaria varia. The sequence goes on from VWZG01000268.1 coordinate 89,244, forward strand.
TCATCTCAGTGTTTGGAAAAGAGATGGTTGCTAGGGAGATATTTTTTGTTACTGAGAAGAACTGGAAATATCAGACCATCATCTCACCATCAAGTGAGATGTTCCTTCATGTTTATAAGCCCGGAGGAACTTTTTGGCTGTCTTTGTGTTGCTGATGGTGAAGCCTCACAGGCACCTCAGGGAAGCAGAAATTGTGTCCTCTGGAGCATGGGATCTAGGCATGCAGTCCAAGTTTCACTCTTGGCTATCCCATCCAGGGCGGTCCTGGGCTCACTGAGACACTCCTGTAGAATGCTGATGGGAGCAGTGGTTTTGCACTGTGGTCAACTGTGTCTCAGGGCTGGTGGTTGTCCTCCCCTAAAACTACCAGTCAGTTCTCCAACTGGCCTCCTTTGCTTACCCACAAGAGGAATTTGGATGGTTAGCAGAGAGGAGAGACTGTGGGAGCCTAATGGTGTCTCTCTGGCACCTAAGCCTGTGGCTTTCTGATCTGATAGAGCTCCTGCTTTCATTTTATCTGACTTTGTCCCTTCCCTCAAATAAGGGAAGCCACAGTGGCTGTGTCAGACAGGGTTTGGTGTGTCTTGTGGAAGACTTGCTGCTTCCAGTAGGATTTGGTTGACCTGTGAGCAGATCACTGCCCCACATTGTCTGTCTTTCTGGGTTTTTTACCTTGAAAACTGTCCCACTGGCCTCTAGACCAATAAATAACCCTGTCACTGTGCCTAGGGGCTTTCCAAGCTATCCGTTCCTTCTACGTGAGGCAGACTAGGGCAAATCCTGGAGCTAGTGGCCCAGTGGAATTGCTGAGGGCAGCCCCTCACGTTTAACAGTCTGCATCTGGTGGCGTGTGGGCAAGGATTTATTTTTACCTGTGGATGTGCAGGTAGAGAGCCAGCTCACATCAGCAGGTTGAAAACAGAGCTTGGCCTGTGGAGAATGTGGGGCTTGAACTCAGAGACCTTCCTGCTTCTGGAAGGACCTTCCCAGAGCCCACCTGCTCCTGCTGCAGGGGTGCAGGAGGTAGATGGAAAGGGAAGCACTCTGCTAGAGCACAGAGTGTTGTCACTCTTACCAGAGCCCACCAAGAGCACCCATCTGTGAATCTGGTGATTTTCCATCTGTCTTTCTGGTGTTCCGAGGCAACGAATGGTTTGTATTTGAAGAGTATTAATTTAATATTATTGAAGCCTTAAGAAAAAGACACAGTGGGTCAAGTCCTGCTAGCTTTGCTAGAATTTGACAGGGCTGAGAAGGGTGAGATTTTATCCCCTTTGGACGTACCTCTTCTAGAGAGGGATGATTGCAGAGGAGGGAAAAGAGGCAGGGGAATTACAACCCTGGAAAAAAAATCCTAGCTCTGCCCTGAGCCGTTTTGCAATAAGACACTTCAGGACGTGAGTTACGGTGCTGTAATTCACACCTCATGTGTTTCGTGGCATTCAGCCGACTGCTTCATGCCCTGCACACGTATGGGGAATGATTTCAGCTCAGCCTGCCCCCTGGCTGGCCTAGCCCTCAAGCAGAGATGGCTGCAGGGCTTGTCTTTCCCTCCCCGGCTCTTTATCTTGACTTTCCTTTTGACAACCATCTGCCTAATCCAAATCGACTTCGATGTATCCTTAAGCAGTTTCCTGGTCCTAGCAAAAACCAGGGACATGTTAGGTACCATAGGAGTTGCACATTGCTCTGTTGTGTCTGCACTGCTCCTGTTCCCTGCTAAAAACATTTGGGGAGGTAAGGGTTGGTGCCACCGAGCCTGAAATGGATCAAGAAATGGATCATCTTTATCTCAGTCTTCTGTTTCAAATCCACCTGTAAGAGCGAATGCTTAGGGAAAGGATTTCTAAATCAGATCATTCTTAACTCAAGGCTGGGCAGGAGACACGTTTATCCTGCAGCTCACTTCAGGGATGAAGTAACCCCTTTGCTGTCCTTGGGTGTGACAAAAGCTGTTGCTTGCTTGTCTGTTTCTCAGGATGCCTGCGGGGTGCAGAATCTTTCTGTGCCTTCTGGCCGAACAGACTGTCCAGCCCATCTTGTACCTGTGCCTGGGAGTGTGTTGGGAAAGCAGCTGCATGCTGAGAGCACTGCTCTGAAGCCAGCAGCGAACCAAGTCTGAGAGGCGGCATCGCTTAAAAAATGCCTGTCCTCTCCTCAAACTCCATGAGCACAAGTTCCTGTCCTGTCCAAGGTCACTAGATGCACAAACTGACTATGACCCATGCTGTGCTGGCGAGGGCTGTTGATGTGCTGATGGTCAGGCCTGGCCTGCTGTCAGGATGGTGCTTCATATTATTATCTTTGCGTATCTGCCTCAGAGTAAGTGATAATGGTGCCTCCAGCTTCTCCCTGTTTAACGCTTCATAAATTAGAATTTAAAATCGCTCTGGGGACCCAAGTTAAAATCTTTGAATCCTTTGAGTGAGAATTGGAGTCAAATCCTCATATTTTAAAGGGGTCAGGCACATGGCAGTGTTACATCATTGGCAGTGATGCTGTGCTGGAGTTAATGTGCTCTGCAAAGATTTGTGGGGTTTTTTGGTGTGAGTGAGCTGACCCAGGCCAGCTGCTTTGTTGGCCACCATGAACTAATAGTGTTGCATCATAATGGAGACAGAGGTCAGTGCCAGCTGGGGCATCTCTGCACCATATGGACCTTTCCTTGGTGTACATCTACCTCAACTTCAGCCTTGTAGACATTAGAAGTCTGGCTAGCATAGTATCCTCCTGCAGACAGAGGAAGAGGCATCTCCAGAGAGAGATGTGTGCCCTAGCCATGTACCTAGAGAAGGATCTGGGTGGCTTTGACCAGTTTGAGATTCCTGCTTTGGGATGCATAAAACTATGACTTTTTCCTCCAGATCCTGCCTAGCTAATTCCTGCTGTCTCCAGGTGCTGATGTGTTCAGTGCAGCTATATTAGTTCTTGAAAGCCTACTGTGACAGACCTTGCTGATCTTTCTTGGCTTTGGGTGGCCACTTAAGCAGATTTAATAAAGTTTCTGTCTGTGCGACATTAGTAATTCCCTTTAAGTGGCTAAGAGTGGGAGAATATTCAAGCTTGGGGAATGAAAGGAAGAGAGTTTGTTTAGAGTTCTAAGGCCCTGGTAACCCTGAATTTGACAGAAATACAAACTCATATGGTCATTCGGCTGATTCATATTTTATTGCTGGTTTTGATAGAACATATAATATAGTCATGGCCCTAAAAGGCTCGTTTCTAATGGGACACATGCTGACTTGCAGCCACATGCTGTCCTTCCAAAAATGAGTAACTCCCAGGGTATGTGTGGCTTGTGGCTGGACTATGACAGGTAAACAAGAAGGAATTAGTGTGGTCGCTGTCACTGCCACCCCTGGCAGCTCTGACAGGAAGTGCAATACCAAACAGCAGTGCCTGTCTCCAGAGAAGATGTGGAGTTTCTTAAGGGGGAAAGCTGTGCAAGTGACAAAGTGCAGCACAGAGTGATTGAAAATTCCAGGGAATGTTCTTCACCCCTACACTGAAAGGGTACAGACTTACATCAGGGAGCTCAGGGGATGGCTTGTGCCAGTCTGTGAGCAAGGTATGGGGGCTGATTTTGTGATCATGTCCTTTGGCAGTATGGTTACAACTGCTGATAATCACCACATCCCCTAAATTTGCATCCTTTTAGGGGCCCATCTCTTTTGTACCCCTTGTACAGTCTGAGGAGAAGCTGCTTGGCTTGGTGGGCAGTGCAGGTCAGTAGCACAACTTTCTCCTCTGGCTGCAGTACAGTCTGTGCAGCGCAGAGACTCATCTCCCAGTTCCTCAGCTGGAGACGAAGTCAGACAGTGTGACTATCCTTCCAGCAGCCATCCCTGTGCCCAATAGCTTTTCCTATCATCAGATCTTTATATTTGCAGGTTTTAAAGGGGGAGTGACATTTCAAGCAGAAATAGCCAAAGCAGAGTATTTCTTCAGGCTGAAAAAGCATCTCTTTCTCATCTGTGTATCCCAGCAGGGCAGAGTAATGCTCTCCCATCCACAGAACCTGCAGCCTGGTGTGCTGAATAAACGTGGTCTGGAAAGCAGTGGGGATGGCTGCATGTGCTGCTGCTTGTGTGTGGCCCAGGTTGCAAACTGCAGAGTTGGAGAGGGATGGGTTTATAACAGCCTGTGATGGTCCTTCGTGTCTGGGGCAGGAGAGGGTGTTCCTGCAAGTGGGAAGGCAGGAAGCCAAGCATGGAAAAGAGGGAAGAAGCCAAGAGGGGAAAGGATGATTGTGAGAAAAGCAAGAGGGAAGGAAAGGGCAGAGACAATAGTTCAACTTAACAAAGAGGCAGTGATTGAGGGTGTGAGGATTTGGCAGAGTATCTTCCTTAAAACCCTGAAGGTCCACAGGAAGAAGGTAATTTTGTGTTTGAGTGCCATGTCTTGATGGGAGGGAATCTTCTGCACCGGGCTCTTGCATCAGTTCTCTTGCTTTGGCCAGAAGGCTGGGGGTGGGGATGAGGGTGGGAGTAAGGAGGGTGCTCCACATTTGCCTCTTCTTTGACATTTTGCAGTGCAATTCAGACATTGTTTGCAAGGCTAGGACAAAAAAAAATCATTTTCTTCTTTCACTCTTCTTCCCACAAGAAATATGGACTTCTCTAAAGTCTGAAGTCAAAGGTCACTGGAGTGAAATGTATTTTTGCAGTGACTTCAGCATTACATCTTTTTGGGGTTATGGAAATTTTCCCCCTTTTTTTCAGGAGATGGTTTCACATTGTCAGGGTTCTGTAGAGAACGAGTACGTTCAGTCTTGCATATATAGCCACTTAATATAATCAAGGATCTACTTGCATTGCATGTTTGTTGAATGGTGTTTGTATTTTGAGGATAGGTCCGTTTTGCAATTATAATGCAAATACTCAAACTGTCCTATGATTCCATGATCTGTTGGTGTGTTATGCTGACAGTTCTGGGATGCTTTGGTGGTTGATGTTGATCAATTATGCAATAAAAATCTAGTTGCACAAACTGAAGTGAAATTAGAAGAGTGTTTCAAAGTTGTTTTTTTCACACTTAGAGTACTGTGCCCCTTATGTCTGGCTTTGTGAATCCAAGGGTCTCTTGGTTTACATGAACTTTTTGCTTCCCTCTACTCAAAATGAGAAGAAAAAAAAATCCTGCTATTCTATGGCAAAATCCCAGGAGAATTTCCATTATTTGGACTAAGAATGTCCCAGAGCTTTGTCATTGTTCTGGAAGGGCCTGGAGGAGTTTTGCTCCTTTTCCCAGGCCCTTGCTTTGCTTTTCCAACACTGCATCTGGGGGTCATATGTAAGGTTACAAATCAAAGCCGGAAGATTTGCATGCTAATATAAACTACATGCAAGTGTTGCTGCAGAGCAGGAATCTTGAATGTTGGAAGCCAAAAGGGAGGTTGGATTTTAGCAATAATGCCTTTTTGCAACCGTAAGGCAGACTCTGCAGGGAGTGCTTGTTATTTTTGTAAGTAGGGCTGTGTACCTACAGAGTGCAAAACTCTGCTCTGGGACCGCCCATGAAATGGGGTCAGCAATACCACAGTGTGCTCAGTCTTCATGTGGCCTCAAGCTGTGTGTGCTCCAGCTCTGTACATGGGCTCCATACCTGGGAAAATGCATCAGTACAAGCCTGCTGGTACAACGTAGATGGGTCCTTGTTCTCAGAGCAGAAAGATCTTCCACAGGCATAAAGAACTCTGTGCAAATGTGTGAGACTGGATGTTAAGTGGAAAACAGCAATTCCTAGATTGTATTCTCTCTCTCTCTCTCTGTCTCATGTCTTTCTTGATGCATTTAACACAGCAGCAAACAGGTTCTTGCTAGTTCTCATTCCACCAAGCTATTCCTGTATCTGTGGCTCCAGGGCACTCACTGACAAAAATCCCTCTGCCTGAAGTACGAGCAGAGCTCTACTCATCCTATTTTGAACATACTCCAAGTCAACTCCTCATGAGCCAGAATCACGTCGGCTGCTTTTCTCATAAGTCTCTGATTTGGCAGCGTCCTTCTGGTATTTTAGCAATCCTGCTTTCATGTGAGGTTTGATCCAGCACCTTGAAGGGAGTGAAACTCTTTCTGCTGGCTTCTTTGGGTCTAATGACTCTGTAATGACAGTAAAAATCAGAAGGAGTTTGTACCCATTTTAACTGGACTAGATTTATTATAGAAACATTGCCCTCATCTGATTGGTGCCAGTACTGACAACAGCAGAGTGATCTCTTATTGCTGGAGACAGGAAGAGTTTATAAACTAAGGAGAGATTTATGAAGATGCTCATATCTGCCTCAATACTTTCCTATTAAAATTAATTTCAGTTGAAGCAGGATGAAGCCAGTTTTGAGTTAATTTGTAAGATTTGCTCCTATGTAGAGGAGAAGGGCAAGGGGATTGTCATCTTCGTATTTGAAAATAATTTTTAAAAGCGCTGTTTTCCCTTTGTTCTATCCTTTGCCTTGTGACTGACATGATGATGTAAGAGTTGAGAAGTGACTGGCTTAGAGGGACCTCCACCTTACTTCCCCATCCAGCAGTGGCACTGAGAATTTCTGCATTAAGCTGTACTCTTCAGGGGTGTTATGTTTCTTTTCAGAACAACTTCAGTTGTGAATCAGTTTCTAAAACCTGTTTAGTGAAATTGCTGCCACTGTTTTATTCAAAATCGGTCAGTGTAACTTGGAGGATTTGAAAGTCAAGAGTCTGCTTTGTTTGTTGACTGTTGCTTTTTCTGCTTCTTTCTTTTTTTGAATGGAATTTCTCTTCTTCCACCAGGACATTCTCATATTTTAGAGTCCTCATGAAACACCAACCATCTGCTGAGAAGGACACAAGCACTGAGTTAAAATAGTTTGTGAGTCAGGTGGCTTCCAGATTTAAGAGGCAGTAAGCTAAAAGCTTTCTACCTTGAACTGCAGCTGGATTATTTTTGTTTGCTTGCCGTAGATAGCCTCTTTCAGACCCAGGTAGGGTATTTGAGAAGGCCACAAGGAAGGCCGGTTTCACAGAGAAGCCTGTATGTTCTTGTTTCCATTTTACATTTGTCACTCTGATTCTAATGCTCTGTAGGCTTAGATGTTGTGTTTTGTAATAATCTGTCAACTCTTAAATGGCAGAAACTGAGTCTTGTGGTTGTTCTGCTTCACAAATAGTTCCATCACATATGGAAAGTAATTGCAGGTGGATTGAAATAGATTGGAGACAGAAATAAGAGTCCACATTGTGCTCTGCACAGATGCTCCCTCTCCCAGACATGTAAATGTAATGGGTGGGTGTTGTCCACTTCCCTTGCAGGGAAGCTGCTGTTCTGGTTCCTGAAGCTGGGAATGGTAGCAGAGAAGTGCCCAGTCCTGTTTCTTAGTCTTGTTCCATAAGCTCTAGTTATTGGATATGTTGGAGTTAAGATAGCCTTGACCGGTCTTTGACGTGACCCAGGATATTGGTTAAAAACAAAGACCTTCTAATGCAACACAGATACTCAATGTCTGCAATAACTAGACACATCATATTCTGCTCACACACCCCTGAGAATGAACTTAAATGAAGTAATCAAACAAGCCTGGCAAGAGGCTCACAGGTGGTTTGAAACCAAGCTGTAGGGCTCCCAGCCGTTCCAGCTGTGCAGCTCTCTGGTCAAGTTAGTGTTGCAAATTATGGGTGCAAATTCCACTTTTTACCTTTTTATGCCTCTCACGTTTATTTTCCTGGCCACACAAAGAAATGCAGCAGGAGTTTTTTTCCCTTTTGGCTTATTGCTCTGATTGTATGGGATGACTTAACATCATCTTAACAAGAAGAAGGCCTGAAGTTGATGTTTAAGAACCCCAGTTGGTAAATGCCAAAAACCTGAGGAGTAAAGTTAGGACTAAATAAGAATTTGAACTATGGGCTTTAAAAACTCATCAATGCATAAGAAAAATATGAGGCTAAGTGTTGTCATACTTTGCCTGCATAAACAAGATGAGCTGAATTCATCACTCAGACACAGCCCTGTTCCGTGTCTGGTCTGTACCCCTGGAGCTAGGAAACCAGCAGAAACATCTAACCAGGTGCCTCCATACTCAAATGAGTTCCCCTTCCTGTGTTCCCAGGGATGTCTGCTGGCTGGCTTGAGGCAGTTGTTTGCTATTCTCATTTGGTTTTATGTATCAGGATTTGGCAAAGAGAAATTGTTTTCATCTTGGTTACTTTTCCATCAAAAGGAAAGTCTGTGCCCTTACAGGATGTAGTAGTGGGACTTTAGAAAGTGAGGCTTTCTAAACTAGAATGGATCCAGTCTTGAGAGTATGGCTAGATTCAGAGCTAGAAAGAAGTTTTTCTGTGTACTCAGAACAGATTTTGTGCGATATGTCTGAAGTAGAAGCAGCATTAATCCTCTTGCATTGCAGTTTAGAGATGAGATCTGCAAAAGAAAACAGTGAAGAAAACTCTTCTATCCTCCCTCCACTTTTTTTTTTCTATCCCCTCACTTGTATGTTTAATTAGACTGTAAATTAGCTTGCAAATTATGATGGAAACTGGAATTGCTGTATCCTGCTTTAATTGCCTGTGTGGTGGCTGTTCACAAATGAGACCTGGCAATTGCTGAGGCTGTCCAATTTCTTCCCTCCCAGCACACTGTAACTCTGCTCTGCTTCCAAAACTTAGGTATGTGTAACGTTTGTCCATGAGGCCCGCGGGTCATTTTGGCTTTTTCTCAGTTACTTTTTCCCTCTTGGTAATGGAAACACGATCTGGGTAGAGGGGTGTCTGTGAAACCACATCTGCTGCATGGAAAAGCCAGATGCCCCACACCTGTGCACAGTGCACCTCAGCTGCCATGCTTGGGACTGCTCTGAGGCACCCTGCCATGTCAGCAGCCTCCCCATGAGAAGCCTTCCTGTTTGGGGATCCTTGGGTGTCATGTTTCTTCAGAATTTCATCTCTGTTTCTCAGCTGAGGCTTCAAAGTCCTGGGATGAGAACGGCTCCAGCCTGGGTTTGAAAATAGCTCTTCCTTGGCCCTGCCCTGGCTGAGCTGTGGTACCTTGGAGACCAGCTGAAAGGTGACATCATTGCATGGCACCAGTGATGAACTTACCATGGGCTTGGGTCTGAGCATCTGACTTCATCTCTATGGGAATTCCCCAGGTCTCACAGTGCTTTTCAGGGCCTTTTGGATTCTGGTGAGCTGGGCAAGAAGCCCATGCTGCACTCACTGAATCCAGAGTGAAACATGATCCAAGCCAAGCGACAGGTGTGCAGGAGAAGGGCTTATTCTCTGTGCTTATTCCTGGGGCGTTCCATTGTCACTGCTGTCTCTTGTGTAGGACAGGAATTGAGAATACTGGGAAAACCTTGCTACCGGTGCCAGTGTCTTAAGGGGTGGAAGAAGCTACCTAAAATCAACCACACTGCATCAGAAAGGTGAATGGCTTTGCTGCTTTGGTCTTATGGGTACCGAAATTGCTGTCTCTGGGCTGTTATCACTCCCTGTGTGGATCTGGGCCAGCACCAATTTGTGCTTGTCAGCACATCTTTGGCATTAAAATGGTTATGCAACCAGTAAGACAGTGCAATGGCTGTACTCCAGTAATTTAGGACACAGATATGGGTTGACTTTGCCGCAGTTTGAGTCGTGTTAATGTAAACTTCACCAGCTAAATGAACCAACTGAAATTGCTGCAAGCTTTGCAGGAGTTGGGCTGACTTCCTATGGAAGTGGACCAGGGAGCACTCACATGTTGAGCTGTACTGGTAGAAAGCTTCCAGCCCACAGGCGGTGATAGCATCTGAATACAGGGGGGAAAGGTGCATCTTTTCCAACTCAATCCTGATTCACTGGAGGACAAACATCCAACACTTTAATAGGAGACTTTGAAGAAGCTGACATTTTCCAGGATAAAAGGGGATGTTGTGATGGTATCTCCATACAAATTGCACCATAGAGTTGTCTTTTGCATTCATAAAACTTTCTTAATAGCTGGTATTTACTGTAATTACTTATTAAAGGTTAACAGCACCCTCTCTTATGTGTGCAGGGATATTTCTGGTCTCTGCTCTTTAATCTTCTCTTTGCCAATAGCTCGTGTATTTATGGGTGTTCTTATCTTGGTCTCATCAGACTGCTCAGTTCAGACATTTATCTTCTATTCCAGCTTATGTGGCTGTAGAAAACAAAACATTAGCCTCTAAAAAACCAATTGAAAAATCGGTCACATGAGGGTAACCTGAATTCATTACCTCTCGGGTTTGTGCCATCTGGAACTGGAGATTTTCCATTGAAAACAAGACAATCAAGTATAAAGACATGCCCAATGATGTTTGAGTGAATACGTTTTGTAGTAGGAAGGCATCTCTCCTCCTCTTTGGGCGTAAGCAGTAATGGGAGGTTTACAGTAAATTTTCTGCTTTGTGGTGGGTAAAGTTTCCCAGAGCTAGAATTAAACAATAATTAGCAGCTGATAAAATCCCCCTGACACCCTGCACCTTCTTTCATAAGGCTTATCAAGCTCAGTTCCTGATTAATATTCTGCAGTCCATACAGGCCCACTTCTTATTTCTATTTAAAATACAATAGTAGATGAAAAAAAGACTGGATTTTTAAAATTAAAAATTGAACGTTCCTAGTGGCTGGAGCACCTAGTGATTGTGGAGTGAGTTGTTTGTAATTTGTACTTAAATTATTGTTCAGTGTTAAGGACTTTGTTAAAATATTTTTAATGTGAAGCATTTGAATAGTATGTGTGTTTTGACTCCTTTAAGGTTAGAAATATGGCAGATGCATGAAGCAGATCTTTCTGCCTTTAGTAATTAATTATTGCAGTAATTTTTAATTTGCAATCACAATTGCAGTTTAGTTGTGTGCATGTATGACCTGTAGGAAAACACAGTACTTACATGGAAGAGCTTGTTCCAAGACATGTAAGGTACTTCGATTTTTATCTTCTTTTGTCAAGAAAAAATGTGCCAAGGACCCGGGACTCTCCCATGGGCAGGACCAGCTGCGTGCTGGATTGGTGGCTGGTGTGGCTCAGTTTTGGGGAGTTGTTGGCTGCCACAAGACAGCCCTGCCTTGGCTCTGCAGGCAGCCTGGGAGAGCGATGCTGGCTCCGCTGGGTGTTCGAGCGTGGGATGACTCTCCATATTTATCTTATATTTCCTGCTGCCTCCTTGTCCCATTGCATTTGCATAACCTTGGGCTCCCCCAGGACTGCTTTTCTCCTTCTCCCCTGGGATATTGTTGGTCGCTTTCACAGCAACCCATTTTAAGTTCTGAGGAAAAAAATGATGAAGTAAGCTCATGTAATGTTTGCTGCTCATGAAAAGGTTATGGGTCTGACCAAGGCAGCAGAAGCAAATAATTTCCAAACTCTGATCTCTAGGGAAGAGAAATGTGATATCAAAGTCTTTTGAAACCTCTAGACCTTGCATTTATTATCTGGCATTTTACAGGTGTTTTTCAACCAGTTATTCACCGTTATTTTAAATGGTGGCTTTTGAGAAGCGGTTTGACTTGCACAAACAAGCAAAAAAGATCAATAGCCATTTTAGATTTTGCACCTGTCTTCCAGCAAGCAGATTTTGAACCCATTGGTTTCTCACTTCACGTAGGACCAGGTTATGATGAAGGGCTTTTTTTCCTCCTGCTATGAATTTTTCCATGAAAAAGAAAGTGCATCTGTATGCTGTCCAATCTATTGCTTTCTAAGCTTGAGGAGACCTTAGGCTCAAAAAGATTTAATTGCTGTCCTACATGTGCAGCAAAATCCTGGCTTGACTGAAGTCAGTGGCAGCTTCTTTCCCGCAGAGTCTGAATTTCAGATCTGGGGCCATATCTGCATCATGCAGTGGAGTCCTGCTCCTACACCTGTTCCCTGCACCAAAGAAATCAGGCCTCTTGCCCAGAATATCCCTTTGCACCCAGCTCTGCCCCCTCGTGTGCCATGGGAATGTTGTGCCACTTGCTGCACCACCAAACAATGCTGGACTCTTGAAGCAGGATGAATTCCTGTCTGGATTAGACCTTGATCAAGAAGACTTGCAGGCTGTTAAAAATTTCAGGAACTCAGTTTTTGTGGGTTCTGAAGAGTACCATGGGGAAGCCTGAAGTGCCAGAAATTAAAAAAGGCTGGATGTCTGTGGCATATGTGTTTTGTTTCTAGTTTCGGGAGAAAATATTGTATTTTTTCTTTTATTATCCATCTTTATTTGCACGTACAATATGTTTCTCCTCCTGTCTCATCCCCTTTGTGAGAACTCAGGGCCAGAATTACAGTATCTGAAGTTGCTTTTGGATCCTATTCAGCTCCCATCTGCCATGACGATTTTAATCAAATGGGTTTTCCATCTGAAAGTAGCTGTTGTACAGAGAATGAGTAGAAATATTTCTGTGTGAATTAGCTCAGACTGAGCTAACTTTTTTTTTTTTTTTTTTTTTTCACAACAAACAGATGGAAAAACTATTCTTCAGGGTAGTGTGGTTGGCCTGAAAACTGACAACAGCAGCTTCCTTCCCAGGCTCTGACTCTTTGCCTTGATTGTGTGGATTAGATCTTTAAAGAGGACCAGAAATCTTCATGTTACTCAGTCATATCTCCCCTCCAGAAGGCAGGGCAGTACCAGTGTCACCTTTGTGTATATGGGCATTGAGGGAGAGAGGTTGGGTGTTTTGGTTTTCCAGGAGAATCATCAGACACAGCTGAGGCACAACCTGGGTTTGTTAGAGGTATGCACTTGCCCCTGGGCAGTCTTCCTTTTGCCTGCCTCAGTGATCTTTGCCCTGGTAGAAGAGCAGATATGTTTGATACGATGATGAGAGAGGCCCCCAGTAGCCTGTGCTCAGCATGTCCCATTCTCAAATGCTGTTAAACTGATCTGCAGGAGGGGAGGAGCTGATTGCCTTGGGGACTGAATGTGGTCTTAACAAGCAAAGAGGAAAGTATGGCTGCACAGTCTCCGTAGTTTCTGGGATATCAGATGACACCTCTCTCCTAAATGGGAAAGAAGAAGAAAGGAAAAATCCCTCAGCAGTCATTGGAAAAGCATTGTTAAGCCCAACATTCAACATCCCTCCAGGGATTTTCATGCAATAATTTTTATCGGTAAAAGCACAGAAGCAATTACCAAGGTGGGTTAGTGTCCTGGGGGAGATGGAGTAGAGGGTGATGCTTATCCATCCCCCATCACTGGAGACAGAGCGCTTCACTCCTGTGTCCATGACAAAAGGGAGAGCTCCTGCTGCAGTACTGTGGCTGAGGGAGGAGGGATGCTTTCCTGTTTCCTCTGCCAGATTGTTATCTCACTCCATATGTGAAACCTGGAAATTGCTTTAAAGGCCCTGGAACTGGCCTAGCTGTGATTTTCATTGTATTGACATTGTGTGGTCACCCTCAGTGGTCACTCTTGGTAGCTCCATCCTGTGTTTGCTGAAGTTTTGTGTATCTGTCATCAAGGCAGCAGGACCAGCACTGGCCTGAAGGCAAGTGTGTAAGAGAACAGAACCTGGCTCATTTTTAACTTGTTTAAAAAATTGTTTTGGCGATACTAGGGTTGAAAGGAAAAGTTTTTGTGTTATATATAAATATTTACATGTGTGCAAATCACTTTTCATCACAATGTTTCTGTAAGATGATTGTTTTGGGGATGGACTGCCATTGGACAAGAGAAATCCTAGTCTTATTCTGGGCTTCTCTTGATGTTTCTGTCAGTGTAAGAAAACAGTGTCACTCTGACTGTCTGGCTTTACATCAGCTTCAGATCCATGTAATGGGGGCCAAAAGTGTTGTGTGGTATGATGTGACTCAGCAAGGGCTGTGTGCTGAGACAGGGCTGAGTTGCTGTCCCACACGTATGGGTGTGAGTAAGCAACTGTGTCGTATGGATGTAATCCCCCAACACCTCTGGAGCTGTTTCCTTTGAATTTCCTGTTGAACTAGAGCAACTTCTTGCTTGGGAAGGGTGATGGCGTCATCTCCATATACAAAGACAACCTGGAGCATGAAGTTGGAGGTCAGCATTCTATGATGGGCTGTTGCTTCAGGAGTGGAGTAACTCCCCCAGTCATGCCTGCAACCATCCCTGGGACCCTCCAAAGAGGACAGAAGGCAGGGTGTGCTACCCCAGACCAGAAAATGTGCTGTCGTTCAATTAAAGTTTCTATCCCATGGAGAGAAAAATTGGTGGGAGGTGGTGATAGATACATGTGGGAGAACACTGAGTATTTTCTGAGCCCTCTGTTAAAGGCTGTAACAGGGAAATGGCTTTAATTTAGGCTAGTCCTGCACCCAGGGCTATATTCCTTGTGGTGAGCAGGAACAGCTAGTGAGATCTGCAACTAACCTATGTTGACTTTTCAGCCTTTGGATGTATCCTGTGATTTGTGGCCCACGCTGACTTGTGTTTTCTTTTCCCTGAACAGGTCTATATCATCAATGTGACATGGTCTGACCTGACTTCCCAGATCATCTACCGGAGATACAGCAAGTTCTTTGACCTGCAGGTAAGTCTGTCTTGTCTAGCATAAAATATTATTTCTACTCATGCTTCTAGTCATGTTTCCAGCTGGGTTAATAGTGTCTTTAAATAAGGCTTTGTGCTTGTTTGGTCTGTTACATGTCATGATCTTGAAACTTTTCAGGCTCTGCCCTTGCAGGGTATAAGATAAGCGGGTGGTATGCTCACAGTGAGTAACTTGCACTGTAAAGACATTTAAAGCTGACATTTTCATGAATGGTTCCTATTGAAGAGGGGATCTAATTTTAAATACTTCAGATGCACTTAGAACAGAGAGAGAGCTACATTTTGGGCCCCCAGAAAATACTTAGCTAAATAACTGGAAAGAGCAGAGCTTTTGCACGTTCCCACAGCAGCTGAATAAGGGAGATGGTAGTGGAAACCTTCCAGACCCTTCTCCTAACCATCTACCTGGCCAGCCAGTGTCCTGGCTCCTGCTGTTTTGTGCAGATCCTCTGCTGTATTCTATGCCTCCATAGTTAGATTTCATTGCAAACTTTGTTACTGAATAGCTGCTGACCAAAGTCTGAAACCAGGAAACGGGAAAAGTCTCAGTTAGAAAGTTTGTGTGGGCATCAGCTGCTTCATTTCTGGTGGCGTTACTTTATTTCTCATAGTGCTCCCAGCCATCTGCCTGGGTAAGGAGAGCTGTGGAGCTGCTGTCCTGTTCAGCAACAGTCCAGATCTATTGATACCTTTGCATCATCATACCTTTGTAGGCAGCAAAACTATAATTGCCTAACTATAACTATAATTGCCTGGGCTGAAAATAAAAGCTGTGGTTTGCCAAACTTCTGAACTTTGGGCTGAACCTTGTGTTTGGAGCTGCCCTGTGGTTATAATATCAAGTGAATCCTCACAGCCAGTGTTAAGGATGTGCACAGCTAATGCTGCTGTGTCCTGGAAAGTAATATTGAGTCTTTTTGTCATGATATTTAGGAAAAATTAGGAAAAGGAGGGTTCCTTGTCTGAGCTATCTTGAGGAACTCTAGTTTTATCATTGCTCTTCTTCAGGTTTCATTTCTGATGTTTGGAAACCTGAAGTCTCTAGCCTGTTTTGTAAGCTAGGTCGGTTATGGCTTCGTGGTCTTTCTGGTGAAAAAATGTGATAATTTCTACAGCCAGTCCTGATTTCTGTTTGCTGTGTGGCTGGAAGACAAGAGAGGGATGTTCTTAAGCTTCCCCTTGTGCCCATCTTCAGTTTTTATTGGGCTGAAGTGCCAAGGCTGCTGGTCCCACTGCTGTGAAGAGTGTGTCAGCATCTTCTCTGTGTCTAGTGGACCTGCTGAAGATGCACAGCTCCCTAGTCACAAACATTTGTTGTCAGCATGTGAATTGTGGCCAAAACTCTTTCTTTCTTTCTCTTCTTTTTCTTTTCACCCCAATTCTGTTTTCATGTATATGTCATTCAGGGTCTCCTGGCCTTTCCTTGTAGGTTTGAAAAGTTCCCATCAAGCGTGGAGTTATCAATGGGGTTAGTGTGTTGGACAGGAAATGATGTCTCAATCAGGGAGTGAGTCCTGAAAGGTCCCATTGATAAGTGCAAGGGGGCCTAGCCAGTGGAAAACTCTCGCTTGCATAACGCTTCTCCCCCCCACGAGAAAATACAGCAAGAAAGTAACAAAATTCCCTTCCTTAACCCTTTTTGCTCCCAGGGATCTTTGTCAAGGCCAACACTGCATGAGCAGTGACAGCCCTCTGCAGCAGCCACTCTAGCTCTTGAAGTGTGAGGCGCACAGTTACAGAAACTGAGGTCTTCACTTAAGGTTTCCATGGCCTTGTCATGTCTCTGTAAGCATGTCACTGTGTTGATCTGTGCCTCAGTTTCCCATCTGTAAGATGTGGACAAGTCCCTATGTGCTCAGGCTGCCATAATGTGCTTTTGAACTTCCAGAGATGGTAGGTGAATTCCCCTCACCCCCCCCTTATTTCCTCCTGTTACTTTTTCTGGATTTTTGTTTATGCCTGAACATCTCTTAGGTGATGCAAAGGAAACTGCTTTGAGTCTCGAACACCAACTTGTATTTACAGTTCTAATGAATTCTGCAAAGAGAGCTGGAAAAGCAAATGAATAGTTAGGGCACTTTGGGTAACCATTGCATTTTGGTAAACATAAGACTTGATGTGCAGTGATTCTTGCTCAAATGCTAAATTGCTCCAGATCAGGGGATGACTTGTGCTTTCCACGTGTTTCGTGCAACTTCAAACTTCTAACCTATCATGGGCTGAACCTTGGAAACCTGGATTTTGCAGCCTGATACCTTGTGTGATAATGTAGCCTTAACATAATCAATCTACTTTGATAATGTCTCTCCTTATCCCCATGTGGCCCTTCCAGCAGAAAATCAAGTAAACGCTTAGGGTTTAATGCTCAGCCAATTCATGGGCATCACTCATGTCCTAAACAGCTGGAATGCACAGGTCTCTGCCAACATCACTTGCCCTGCTGTGTCAACAACAGAGGTACACTTCAGGACTTCCAAAGCCTGAATGTGTCTCGTTTGCTCTTGTGCGGAAGTGGAGGAACAAGGGGCTGACCTTAACAACTTAATCAGGGCTGCAATGCCTGGCATTGACAGTGACACTGGATAGGACCCATGGGGAAAGCCAGGGGGCTACCCAGCAGCAAGGAGGGAGGAATACAGATAATTAATTTCACTACTGCATTTCCATGTTTCTTTAAAAAAGAGCCCACCCTTCCCCAAACTGCTGTCTGTGGGAAGCTGCTCAATGGCTTTGAGAGCCCTTGCATTGCTAGATACTGATTATTTTTTTTTAAATACTTCCCCGCAAATTCTCTTAGGCACTGCAGGCAGTAAGAGGCTGCTTTGTCCCAAGGATTCCAATCCCAGAAGTGTTTGGTTGTGCTATTTCAGCTGTACATTTGCTTGAATTGGGAGTCTTGGTGTTTTCAAGATGAGTAATAGGGCAGTAAGATTGGACATACCATGGGGTTTGTTTGCCCCACAAAGGTGTGAAAAGTAATAGCAAACAGAACCCAAAGCAACAAGCCAAGTGTCAGCCCTGTCCTGGTTCATTGAGGGCTGGGTATCTATAAATACATATTTTAAATTAAATCAGGGCATTGCTTCATCCAGTAATTGTGCATTCAAGTCACATCTGCTCCTGAGCATGGGTCAAATGATGGCAGCAGAATACATGTGGGTGCCAGTGTTTCAGTAAATAGGATTGAGAAGATTGAATTAACTCTGCATAGATGAGAGCATCACTCTAAATTGCTTGTCAAGTCCAATTATCTGTTGTCTTTCCCCCTGGGGAGACATTTCCACCTGAGCACCATGTGGGGTTAAAGCTACCTCTTAATGTAATATTTTGAGTGCTGCTTTCTTCCACCTGCAGTGGAGATTGGAGGGGCGTGAGGAGAGAGATGTGAACATCATCACCTGTCAGTGGTGCTGACCCTTGTGACAGGCTGGTCCCTCACTGAGACGCATTCCCTGGATGCTGTTTGAGGCCCCCCATCATTGCTGATAGGTTTCTTGGCGGTGGTTGCTGAATCCTGTCCTGAGGTGATAGTTCAGCAATGCCTCTCTTGTCTCTGAAGGAGCTGAGAAAGGACACTGTTTCATTGGGATAGCAGCGAAAACTTCTGGCATTTCCACTATGCAATAAAAGACATCTACAGATGTAAGGCCCATGTTGTTCTTGCTGGAAAGTGCTTTTAGAGGCTGTTAGCAGGATAGGGATTTGCAGTTGAGTGTATGCATAAATAATCACCCAAAGCATAACGTGGGAAAGTGCAGGGATGCAGCCAGCTCACCCTCCCATGGCCACACTGGACTGGAAGGCAACCAGAGAGTTTGCAGCTGGCAAGCATGACGGGGGGATCTTTCCCCACTCCCCATATCACCCTTCCAGTTGCTCAGTAGCACCTTGGGTCTTTTATAGCCTTTTTGACCCCAGCTGGGTGGTGCCCCTGCTGCTAAGAAACCTCCCCAGCAAAGGGAGCAGGGAAAACTGGGCAGAGCTTCAGTACCTCGTGTCTTAACTTCACTCACCAGTGTCTTATCTAGTGCATTTTATCCAATGACTCCAAACGTTCTGGTGTGATTTCATGCCTGTGTTACTCCGTTCCTCCAGTCAGAGCATGAACAGGACCAGCACCTCAGCAGAGGGACCAAACTCTGTGTTCCATGAGAATGGCTGGGTCCCTGTGTGCAGAGCTGGGGGAGGATCCTTTCTCACAATAGTGAAATACAGCTTTCTCCAAGGCGCAAAACACGGCAGCTGGATTTAGCAGCATGCCATAATCCCACGTTGTGTTCCTGGCTGTAGAAGTAGCAGAGGACATCCCCACTGGAGGTGGGGCAGGAATGTTAGGTGGGCAGATCGCAGTCTCACTGCACAATGACCTACACAGACGTTTTGGCTACAAGGAGATATCTGAAATGTCGCAAATTTGAAAAGGCAAATAAACAAAGCTCTGTTCAAGTATTGGCTTTGTGTGTTAGCACAAAATTATCTG
The DNA here is from genome assembly GCA_013396735.1 of Grallaria varia. NCBI lineage: Eukaryota > Metazoa > Chordata > Aves > Passeriformes > Formicariidae > Grallaria > Grallaria varia. The sequence goes on from VWZG01000268.1 coordinate 108,215, forward strand.
CCTGATGTGGTCTGCTGATCTAGGCATGTTTTCTTCAGTGTGGCACAGAAATAGGACCTCACTAACAGCCAATAAGAACATGAAAAAAAATCAAGAATTTTATTAGGAAGAGCAAAGAGATGTAAGTTGTTTTCAGGGTGATAGCTTCTTTTTATTGCTGGGTCATACTGTTGTTTATAGTGCTATAATGGAGTAACTGAACATTGAAGATGACATTAAACAAAAATGATACTATAAAAATCAGTAATTGCAGTCTGTCTCTAGTTTTCTTGCTCAGACTGGAGTTCATCTGACTGCTGCTGCTATTGATTGTTCTCCATTACGTGTTCTTCTGTTCCAACATCCCTTTCTCTGTTACCCCAAGCTATATCAAATAGTCTAACATCCACTCTCATTCCCAGCTGGGTAGCTGTAACTGTGCCACATGCCTGAGCAGCCTGGATTTCACCACAGGTCACTATGGTTTGAAACAGAGTGCAGTAGCTTTGGGGTATAGGCTTTCTGGGGCAGAGCAAAAGGGAAATCAGTATAGGGTGCCTGCAGGGTAAGTAACCGATGTGATTCTGATGGAATTGTGTGTATGCATGACCACTAATTAGTTTGGGTTAATTGCCCAAGTGAAGACCCATGGCCCTAATTCTGGTGGTCCAGTGCAATCTAACTCAGTACTGACTGTTTTTGTAGGACCTGTAACATTTCATGTTGTAATGTTCATGCTTTTAGCTCTGCAGGAGTGTTGAATGGACAAGCTCAAGCACGCACTAAATTTATCGGTGGTGAAGAGTATAGATAAGAATGCAATGGGGCAAGTGTGCTCCTGCATTTGCAAATGCTGACTCCTAACCCTCAGCCCATCAGGTCTTTTTGGCAGGATTAGTAGAGTCACCACCTGGTCTTCCAGCTGTCCACAGCAGCAAGGTCACTCCGTGATGTGTGACACTGTGTTCCATAGATGCCACCCTACACATGGCTCCTGGCTGGCCCTGTGGGAAGGGAAAGGAAGGGAAGGAGGGCTGGTGTTTGGCTCCATGCATGATGTAGCTTGTCCCTCTCACAGCGTGGGAGGTTTGTGCTAAAAGATTCCCAGCCTCTGACGAGCTCAAGGAGTGTTTCTCTTGGGCTACTTGTGTGTGTCTGAGGGTGAGCAAGGGAACAGGCAGGAGAGCTGGAGAAGAAGGTGGGGTTGAATAGGGCAGGAGAGGAGGTAGGAAGGAACAGCATGGCAGAAGGTTGCTACATGAAGCTGTGGTACAAGTGAACAGTGAAACATAAAGGGGAAGAAACAGGCATTTCTCTCACTGGACTCTGTTGACAGCTGAGGATCTGGACTCTGCAGTCAAAGCATATGCCTCCCTCTGCACTGGACTGTGTGGGCCTTGGCTGGGATGGTCTGGGTTGCAAGGATAAGTTCCTCCTGCTCCCGTTTCCTCTGTGTGGGATACTGGACCTCAGCATCCTGGTCCTGCTGTAGATATTAAGAGCTGCTGTGAAATCCTCCTCCAGGTCAGGGGTGCCTGGCTCCATACCTGACCCATGAGGTTCAGACCCAGTATTTGGCTTCAGGGCCATCCCTGATAGTCTTTGGACTGTGGGGATGGAGTTACTCTAACATCTGGATGTAGGGTTTGGTTTGAAAACAGGTTCCTTAAGAACAGTATTGAAACTGAAACAAAACTGGGAAAACTCAGAGGAAATCTGACCATGACTCTATCAACACTTCTGTTCCCAAAGGTCAGCACTGACTCCTTGGGGAGAAATGGCACATTCTTTCTTCAGAGTAAAGATGGGCCAATTGTCTCCTGCTGCTCTGCCAGACAGTGTGTAGAGAGGCCAGCAGTGCAAGGTTTGCAGAGGATAGAGAAAACCAGATTTCCAGGAGCAGTCCTGCCCTGCTGACTGTGCCTCTCATGTTTTGGCAGCTGTGCTGGAGCTCCTGGTGGAGCCACACTTGCAAGACTTGGCAGAGACCCCTTGATGCCTGCCCTCAGAAAAATAGCCCGGTGACAAGCGTGTAACAGGGCTTGCTGGGGTAATTGAGATGCCTCTGGAAAAAATTAATAGCTGATACGGTTACTGAGCTGGGAATAGTTGTCTCCACTGATTTAAAGGCTATTTAAATACCATTTGTCCTTCTAGGCCTCAATCAGTGCCTTAGGATCCCAGCTGGCTTGGGGCAGTATCTTTGTGTTCAAGGAATAAATGGAATTGTTTATAATTCTTATTTCCATCATTATTTAAATGTTTTCTTGGCAAAACAATCTGTTCAGCTTCCAGTATTTGTTTTTAAAGGGACTTCACACGTCAGACAAAGATGAGGGCCATGATGGGGAAATGGCAAAGTGCCTGCCAAGCTACAATAGCAGTGTGTTCAAGGAACACAGCAAATTAACTGCAGCTGAGAAGGTGATCCAGCCTATGGAACCCTCCTCTTTTTACTTCTATGCTTGGGGGCTGTTGAGACATAAATCTGACACTTGAATTCAGTGTGGGAATCTTCTGCGTGGTGGCTGTGGGGCAATATTGGCTGCTCAGCACCATCCCAATATATTCTCCACGTACAGGTCTGGCCAAGAAAGTGAGGCTTAGCCAGCTTCTCAGAGTATGACAGCAGCACGGCAAGATCAGGTGATACCCATACCACTCTGTCTCAGTGGTCTGAGGATTCAATAGAGGTGCCCTTCTGTAATGATAGGGAATGGATTTTGCTATCAAAGGATGAAGGTTTTTCTTTCTTCTGGGGGCTGCTGAGGGTGAGGGGCCATCGTAACTTCTTACTGTGCAGAGAAGGCTTTTTAATCCCAGGAACACACACAAGAGTCTTACACGTTCCGGACAAATGGCATTGGGGCTCTGGTTGGGTGGTTGCCCTGGCCCCGCAGTGGAATGGGAATCTCTCAAAGCCATGTTTCTGGCAGTTGTGTCCTCCTCCATTCTTTTGCTTCACAAGACCAGGGTCCTGAACCACACCATGGCATCAGTGACTGTGATGGATCTTGTTTGGGGTCATTGTACTACATGAACATTTTTTCCATACAATGCTGATATTCTCCTGGGTGTTGACAAATATTATTTCCCTGGAATTCTAGTCCTGCATGTGGAATCAGTAGTATTTAAACATTTCATAACACCATCAAGAAGCTTTCCCTTTATCTAATGCTGATTAAATGCTAATTCAGTTCTAAGGTTTCACAGGAGCACAACATTGAGTGGCAAGCTGTTTTAAAGATGAGTTTTTCCTGCCATCATTGTGTTGTCTTTGTGTGCTGTGCTATGAAAACCTCAGCTGCTCCAGAGGGGCTGCACAACTAGTGATCTGCTCTGATCACTGAAAGGAATTCATTCTGTCCACTGATTTTCTGCCTTCTGCAGCCTCTGAGCAAAAGTTCGGCAGATCTTTGTTAGCATTAAATTTATAGGTCTTCCAGGACCAGGAGTGTGCTTGAAGAAGTAAAGCAAAGCTTAATGAAGCTTTGGGCTTTATATAGGATTAGACAAATGAGTTGGAGTGTGCTGTTGTTTTTTTGTTTGTTTTGAGGTTTTTGTTTTATTTGTTTTTTAGAAATAGTGGGAGCATCACAGAGAGATTGTTGACTTCTTTACTGTGTGCTTTTAACTATACATGGTCTCCTGCTGCAGTAGTTCTACTTTCTTGCAAGGCATCTTCCATCATCACTCTGGGGAGAGCATGCATGTGGATACACACAGTCATACCCTTGAGTCCTTCTGGTATAAGACAGAATTGCTCAACTGTGTGCCTTTGGCCAGCAGGTAGACTTTACTTCTTGAGAGAAGAGCCTGGGGCCATGGGGACTGTGGCTTTTTGGTCTGTTGCTTCCCTGAAACACTGTGCAGGTGTGGAGTGTGGTACCTGGGCAGTGTGTGAGCTGTGGTGGGCAGTGGAAATTACTTTGGAAAGCAACTGTTTTGGCCCTAAGCTTGCATAAGCTTTGGAAAAGATTTGTGAGGGTTCAGCTGTGATGCCAGTTTTTGGTTCAGCTTCCCTCTCTAGTTCAAGTCTGATGATGGTAAAGTGATGCCACTTTACAAGAGTATCAAGTATTCATGGGATAGTGTTTTTAGACTGAAAAAATCTCTCTGTGTATGTTATTTGGAAGCTAGAACCAAATTGCTTTAGGTGCGTTTTGTGTGCATGCATTTTTTTATGAACTACCTAGAAAGAGTTTAACTTGGGTGGGTTTGTCCAACCCAAAAATCTCAAGGGAGTGCTGCAGAACTGTAATGGATAGCAGATTTTCCAGTGGATGGATTTGCATTGTCCGGAATAGGAAACTGATTTATAAAGGATTAAAACCATTCTGTGGAGGCGCAGGAAGGTTACCTTATGTTCTGATGTCAGATACTCTGGATCTACCAATTGAACTACACAAGCTTGTTACCTGCAAAGATCCTTTATGATCCTTGAAGAATATCAAACTCCACTTAAGGGCCTCTAGCAGGCACAGAAAACAGTGAAATTGGTCAAAATGGTTATTTGTTGGAGTTATTCCCATTTTTTTTCTAGAGTTTTGGTTTGTGTGAGTTATCAGTACCTGCATCCCCTACTTATTACTGACATGGAGGCTGCGAGGATGGTAAGGACTCTCTGATGTGGGAAGGTCTCTCCTGGACAGAGCCACACAGAAGGGAAGCAACAAGTTCTTCCAGATGAACTGAGTTGATTTACTTCAGCTGAGTAGGATTCAGAACTATTTTCCTAGCTGTTGGATGCTTTATGTGTTAAAAATCAAATGTATCAGCAGCATTAATCCATGCAAGGTTGTAGTGCTAATGGAAACCTAAAAACATGCCTGAAATTGCCAAAAATTCTGAACTGTGAGGGGAAGTTTTGGTATTGGGCCCAGGGCTGCTGGTTTTGTGCCTGGACAGTATCTCATACAGGGGATTATGCAGAGTAGTGGTAGAACTGGGCTGAAAGCCTGTCTTCATTGGAGCATGTCAAGGCTCAATGTATGCCTCTGGGATTATCCCTTCTCCTTCTCCATTATTCTGGTGTTGGAAGCTCTCCTCATAGCCCATTAGGTCCCCACAGAAGGATGTAAAGCTCAGCCTTGGGAGCAGCCCACTTGTTTGTTACCCTTGTTCCAGGTTTTGTTTGCTGGAACAATAAAACATGGGGGAATGGTTTGGCTGTGGGACTGTCCCCAGCCAAAGCTACAGCTCTGGGGCTGCTGGCCTCACACAGGCAGCAAATTCTCCAAGTGCTGCTTTATTGGCATGTTTCCTCTTATCAGAGATCAAGATCAGCCTTTTTGGTTTTCTTTCTGGAATATCTGTGTGAAAGTTAAATTCTTCTGCAGGATTTTTCCATGGGCTTTCTTCCCTGAAGCACCCAAGCTCCAAAAGTTCAGGCATGACAATTCCACCCCCTCCACTATGTTGTCGCTCTCCCCTAATCGTACTCAGCTTTCAATTATTTATACTGCCGGAAAATCGCACGGGGTTCACACCCCCAGCCCTGAAACACAATTCTGCTTTTGTGCAGGGAATACAATCCTTCACTTTCATTAAGTGTGCAGAGACCAAGATGAGAAGTGCCTGTTGTGTTCGCATCCCTTGGCTCACGATGAGAGGAGCTGGTTGTTTTCACAAACGTCCTAAATAGCCCTGCAAGGGTTATGCGGAGTTTATTTACATTATTGCATTTAAGTGCAAATAGAAAATTGCCCAGACATAATGGAAAGTTTATGCAGGGCTCTGTCAGATCTCTTTTCCCTGTCACCTCGCCCCTCCTGGCTTTCTGCTCCTGCAGGCTCAGATGTGGAAAGGCTGTGTCTGGAAGGAGCAGTAGCTCTTGGTCCTGTTACACCAGAGTTTGCTTCCAGGACACAGAAAAGCATCAACTCCCACCTCTTCCACTGTGGGTTGTGCACAGTCCTGCCTGCCATAGGAAAGGCTCCTGATCGGGCTCACCCCGGACTGATTTTTGAACACTGGGTTGCTTCTTCCCCCTAGCACCTGAATGACTGACTTTTCATCATCAGTGTACAGAGTGTGAATTTGGGAGTTTGTTTTCCCCTTATTCCCTTCCTGCTTGCCTCGAGTCACAGCATGGTTCTCCTTTTCTGCAGCCAGAGTGGTTTCATGTCTTATGCAAATGCAAGTATTCCCACTGAGTAGCTGTCTTTTGCAATTTCCACTTCCCCTCCTTCAGGGGAAGCATCTAAGTGGAGCGATCAGGGCAACCAAACCCACAGAGGACCCACAGTGCTGAGCAGGCACGTGGTCAAGTCACGCAAAAAGCAGTAATAGTGATGCTCCGGGGGAAGCACGATGTCCTGCACCCTCATTCCTGGGTGTCCTGTTTGAGCAACCTTCAGCTAAGCTGAGGGGTTTGCTCTCCACCTTTTGTTTTCAAGGGTAAGGGTCTGATATGTCATATCTGTGCAGGAAAGAGATGACAAACTCTTAGAACATATTGGATCCTTTGGCACTGCCCTGGCTGGCAACCCACTGACTCCACGCCTGTCATTGAGCATTTATCCACATAACTGCCCATAACTGAAGCTTTTTGGAGCTGTCCCATTTCACTGCTGGGTTAGCATTTGCTCTTCCCGGTCTGTGCCCAGGAAAAGCATGGCTGAGTTGATGGTCCCTTGGTAGGTCTGTGAGAGCAGGGTGCCCTGGGAGCATTCCACAAGCATTCCCAGATCCAAACTCCAAGATCTTTAATTTGGGTGGGACCTGCAGATACACAGCAGCTCACAGTTCAGGCCTGCAGCTGTCCCCAAGGGTGCAAGAGCGTCCTGGAACACAGGACTTGTTCAAGTGCATCTGGGACCTCGTGAGGGTGCAAAGGCAGCAGAGCAGAGTGGGGACTTGCAGTCCAGTGAGGAGGCTCACACTTTAGAGTGGAACAAGTTGTTGTTGACAAGTTCTTGGTGGCAGGAGCTGTGAACAAGCTCACGAAGGACTAAGCAGAGACTCAGAAAAGCATCCTAGTGTGTTTAAGATAATTTCTGTAATTCTGCAGTATGAGCAGGGCTCTCTGTTGAAGCCATTCATGGGGCATCAGGTTCGATGCAGAGATGCCTCTGATTCACCAGGTCAGTCAAAGGCAAATTCTAATTGATTTACTAGTGCTTTTGGGAACTGAGGTAACATCAGAGCCGTGTGCCTGGGCCTTGATGCATTTGTTTTTTAAAGGGTGTGTTAAGAAACCAGTGAGACTTGCTGAGCCGCTACCGTCAGCCAGGTGTATTGAGAGAGATGAGGGACAAACCACAAAAACACTGTGAGAGTGAGGGGAAAAATGCCAAATGGGAAGAATTTAGAAAGCAAACCAGGAAAGGACTAAGTAAAACAATAATAGGGAGAAAATTCTTGCAAAGGACTGAGGTGAGTTTAATGATCAAAGTTTTATCTTACAGGGGATGCATCTTATCCACCTGGAGCAAAAAATTAATTCACAGGCTGTACTTTTTATGTGGCTAGTCTCTGGCTTTTGACAGCCCGGTGAGCTGGGATGTTTGGGTCTCTCTGTGGTGTGGGGATCTTTGAAATTCAAGTCCAGGCATGTCCTGGTCACTACTGTAATGTGCTGCTGCTGTTTGAATTAAACTGGCACGTGTCTTCCTTGTAAAGAAAATGTGTGATAGGACATGGCAAACACCTGATTACTTGGAAAAAGTCTAGTGTAGTGGGTTGACCCTGGCCAGATTCCATGGACTCATTAAATCCCCTTCTGCAACTAGGCAGAAGGGAGAGGGGTCATCCACTAACCACCTTTGTGGGCAAAAACAGACTCAAAGTGAGATAATACCTAAATTTATTACTAACAGGATAAAAGCTAAGGTAAATATTGTGGAAAAAAACAGTCTTAAAACACACACCATACACACACACTCTCCCCCCACCCCTCCTTCTGTCCATGGGAGGTTGCAGTAGGTTGCAGTTGCTGCCGCTTGCGATGTGAGTTCCCCCACCCCTCAGGGTCACTCCTCCATGGCGTGCAGTATAGGTTGAGTCCCTGCACCCCAATGGGCCTCCATGGGTTGCAGGGGGACATCTTGCATCACCACGGTTTACAGGGGACCACAACTGAGTCCATCCCCTGCTCCCTGGGGTCCCTCCCACGGGAGAGTCTTTAATAGACTCCTCCATAGTGGTACCGTCCTTCATGGACGAGAGGTACTGATGTGGGCCCCTCCATAGGGCCACAGCTCTCCCTTGGGTAAAACCTGCTCCAGCGTGGGTCTGCCTTTCCACGGGTCCACAGGTCTCTTTTCAAGCATCCACAGCTCCAGCACAGGCTCTTTAATGGGCTGCAGGGAGGTCTCTGCACCGCAATGGTCCACCATGGGCTTCAAGGGTTTTAGCTCTGANGCCCCCCCCTCCGCACCCCCCCCCCCGCCACTATCAAAAAAAGAAATAATTCAGCTACAGAAACCCAGGACATCTAGGTTGTCTGGTAGTTTTTGTGTAGTGTTGCAAAATTTCTGTAGCCATGTGTGATGCATGTTGCGTTGGTGTGATCAGGGTTAGAGGGTGCTGGTTGCTTGCACATAAGGGTAGGATTTAGCATCTGATGCTTCAGGAGGTGTCAGGGATTCATTTGCCGTTGGGATTTGGGAATAAGGCGGATGGAGCAGTAAAGGGTGGTGTGCTCCATGAAGGTGGTCCCTGACTATCCTTATGTAAGGGGAAAAGTTTGCAAAAGGGGTTTCCAAGGTGGAGAAGAGTCCTACAAATTTTCAGGTTCGTTCTGGGCGTGGGACAGCCCTAGATTATACAGCTGAGCAGGAGTGTGCTGTGGGCTGCCAAAGCACTAGGGCGGTCAGTTCCTGCCTGTTGTTGTTACGAAACCTCATGCTGAATCCTGTTCCACTCATAGGTCAAAATATATTTCATTGCCATAGTGTGGAGATGTTTTTTGGGTAATTAGAAGCTGGGAGTCTGCGGTGTGGAAGGAGGAGTGGGGAACTTCTGGTGCGGCAGGAAGATTATCTGGAAATATCCGCCCATAAAATGGGGGCTATAATCAGCCCTCCTGGAGAAAGTTTATTCATTAATGTTTGTAAAATGCTTTGAGGTTTTTGGCTGGGAGTCTTTTTGACAGAGCCTGTATTACAGTAGCTAAGCCAGACCTTAATGACTGCTTTCCCTCTCCTACCTCTGAGCCCCCAGCCATTTCTGACAGGATTTGGTGAAGAAGTGAAGCCTCAGCAGAGTGACCAAAGAGAAGTCAAGTGCTCAGCAAAAATATAAATAGTGTTTTTCTTTCTTGGGATTATTTCCTGGTCCCATGGACTCTTGTGGTCAGGGAGGGAATTCATAGAAGGGATGAGGAGTTTATTTCCAGACTTGCACCATGTTATCCCATTTGGTAACTGGTTTACGGTCCCCTTGCGTTAATACTCACCGGTGTGCCCTTTGGGTGTTTAAAGTCATCCCGGCTTGCCTCCAAGGGGGGAAGTCAGCAGAGCAAGGCTGACATGCTGGGATGGGAAGGAGACATGGCTGTTGACAGAGCACATGGGGAGCAGGGAAAAGACTTTGCTGGGGTGAAACAAGGAGGCCCCAGAGGAAGACACAAGGGAGAGCTGGTTTGATGGGCTGCTCAGCTCTGGCCACCTGTAAATGCCCCTTGCTCCATGTCCCTTCATTTCTTGCAGGATTGTCTGTCCCCTGTCAATAACAGAAAAGCATTTGCCTTTTGTTTTGCTTGATGTCTGTTGTCAGGAGGTGAGACTTGGTGATGGTATTGGTGGCAGCAAGGGTAGTTTTTTTTTCACATGAAGGAAATGGAGGGGGTCCAGTCCATGCTCTGTCCCCAGAGTACCTGTGGATGAGATGGCAGCGTGGAGATAAGCAGGTAAATGAATGTCAAGAGTCATGGTGTAAGGGCATGTCCCAAAGAATGAGTTATTGTTACAAAATTGTTGTCCGGGCTTGCACCCATTTGCACCCATTAGGTGGCAACTAAGAACAGCTCATTAGCATGACCTGGTGCATCATGTGTTCAGACACAGCAGATAACTTTCCCAGCCAGCTCTGACACCCTGGCTTGTGGCATATTCATTCCCTGGCCTCACCCAGGGCTAGGCTGGGATGGCTTCTTGCCTCTGGGACTGCATTGCTAATCATTGCCTGAAGATTTGAGGTGCCCACACATGCCTTTGTATGGGGGAGGCTGCTCTGTGCTGGGATGATGGGTCTCAACAGGATGAGAAAGGAGATTTCTCCAGCCCAGGGACAAAGCACGCTGTGTTGTATGCACCTTGTAGCAAGGATGCTGGAAAGGTGGCTTGGCGTAGCAGCGAGGAGCCAGCATCTTCACCAGAAACCTCATGTTTCTAGTGATCCGTTGTCCTTTGAAAGCGCCCTCAGATCACTGAGCTCGCAGCCAAAGACCGACCCAGCCCTCGCCTCCAATCTCGTCTTTCCACTTACAGTCCAGTCCTTGGAAAGATGCAGCTCTCCAAGAAGACATTCCAGGGGGATTTAATCACTGCACTCACTCCAGCCCTTCTGCGCTTGTGGTCTAAGCACCTGCTGTTTCATTTAATTAGCAACAAATGGGAGCGTGGGTTGGGGGGAGGAGAGAGCAGCACCCTGGTGAAGTATTTGCTGCGATGTAATGTATTTTATTTCAGGTTCGGAATGGAGGCCATGAGGAACATTTTCCAGAGGGCTCCATAAACCACCTCTGTTCACAGGGTGATTATTTGAGGAGGGAGGGGAGTGTGGATTTAAATCGGTGCCGCTAATTTCTGCAAACAACCACATTATTTTTAATTCATACTCCAGACTCCCTCCACCCATGGCTTGATGTTGGGAGCTGTGAATTTTCCACATTGTAACAAAGTCCCTCTATAAAAGAGAACCTTTTAAATGTATTTTAAAAATTTGATTTCAAATACATCAGTCTCTCAAGTAAGTTAATATTCAGAATGGAAAACTAACTCTTTCCTTCCGGCATGTTAATTTATTTGTATTTCAGTAGCACTGTACCAGTTTTGAACAGAGGTACGTCTCTCTTGTGTTAGGGGCTAGAAAAGGCATGAGAAGCTGCAAGCCCTGATGAATATAACTTGAAAGAAATAATCCCTTTGTTCATCATTAGTTAAGCTTGGGAGTTCTCTTGAGATACATGTGTTACATTGCCAGCAGTATTTTACCAGTGTAGGGAAGGGTATGGGAACAGCTGGGAAGGGAGACCTCAGGATCAAACTACTTGTGCTGGATGCTGTCTCTGTCCCTGCCTTTGGGAGATCAGCAGCCAGAGCTTGGTGCAGGGCAGGTTACAGTCACTGCTTCCACGTGCTCCAGCCCACCAGCACAGGGGGCTGTTTTTCTCCATGGGGGTAGCAAGTTCAACAGTGATTCTCATACTTCTGCTGCCCTTCCTTGTCTAAAGCCACATAATGTGTATTGGCCTTTTGTCTAATATTCTTTGAGTGGTTAAAGCACCACAAGAGCTACAAGAAAGAACGCTGTATTTTTATTTTTTTTTAACCTGGCCTGACTAAAGCAGAAGGGCTGGGTTTTAGAGATTTGTGCTTTGGAGTCCCTGTTCTGAAAGAGCATTCATCTCCCATGGATTTTGAGAGGATAAATTAATTCATGACTGTCAGGTATCTAGATGCAGTGGTGAATGCGGTCATGTTGAAACTCAGACTGATCATTTTGTTCTCACGTGGAGTGTTAGATTCAGTCCTGGGAATTGGGTTCTGCTTCAAGGACAGTAAAAGTTCACAGAAAATTCTCATCTTGTGAGATTGTCATTATCTTGAACACCAGAAGTACAGAAGTTCTTGCTGTGTGTCCATCCTACAGGCCTTCAGTATTAGAATAGAGTATTTCGTTGGAAGGGACACACAATGACCATGCAGTCCACTGCCTGACCACTTCTGTGCTGACCAAAGTTAAAGCAAGCTAAGGGTGTTGTCCAAAAGTGTCTTACACACTGAGAGACTTAGGGCATTGACCACTCCTCTAGGTAGCCAGTTTCAGTGTTCGACCACCTTCTCAGTAAGGAATATAAGCCAGTTTGTAGTTACTCATTGCTATATAATCCTTGTATGCTCGCTGCTGTCACTGTGGCACCATAATAGCTCCTAGAGACCTACTGGTTGGGAGCACAAGTGTAAGAGAGGCTTCCCTGGGAAGGAAATTTGGTTGTGCCTGAAAATCCAGTGGCATACTGAAGAAAAGTTGCCTTTACATGAAATGCCAAAGCATGGAAAAGGGGGCCTCTGCATCCTAGAAATAATTGATTTTGCAGAAATTGGCTCTTTTGCTTGCTTTTTGGAGTAGTTTCATTGTTTTTTCATCTGCTGGCAGGCACACAGGGCACCTACACGTGTCCCAGAACTGTCAGACTCCTGCAAATCAGCATCATGCTGAGAATCAACCCCATAAACCCCCAGCAGTATCTCTTCCTCATCTTAGTTTTTCCCCTCTTTTTCTGTGTTCCTGTCTGATGATAGAAATAGGTTCTTTCTGCATGATTCAAACGTGGAAGCAGTACCTCGAGGGACACATTCAGAGTCAGGATATAAAGTCTGGAGTTCTTTTTCTACCTTTGACATTTGAGAGATGCTTTTAAGTAGAGGAGATACTATTACAGTGTCAGCCCATCTGTCAGCAGAAGCATTGATGTATGAATCCTATTCCTCTGCTCATTTTAACAGAAAGGCAAGTTAAGCTGTCTGGTGGTTTGCCTTGTTGCACCCCTCAGGATGGCTAAGAAGGGAAACTTGTTTTCATTTTCAAGGCTGTTGTACTTGCAGTTTTCAATGCTGTTCAGTCTCACATCCAGGCAAGGGGATTGCCTGCCTAAGCTGCTCCTGCAATTCTTCTTGTAATGGAGAACAGCCCCTTTGCCTGCCCCTTCACTTGCTGGCGCTTGCTGTCGAAACATGAGCATCTTCCTTCAGCTTCAAATCCTTCTCCAGGTTGATACTAATCTGCAAGGTTCAAAGCAGGGGTGAGATTTCAAAGCCTGCTTAACCGTATTGGATCTGCAGTGTGACGCTCAGGCTGTGTTGAAAGCCCGTGTGCCGAAGCACATATAATCACATCTCTGCACCTGTTCGGGTAGGGAAAATTTCTTCTGAGTTTTATTTCTGTTGTTCTTAAGCTGCTCTCAGTTTTCTTCCGTTTCTGGCTGGCGCGATGTTCTCCTGCAACTGACCTCATGGAGAAACATGCACCAGCCCCAGATGAAGGGCTAGAAACAATTGTCTGCACCTGGCAGAGCAAAATAGGTTATTTGTGTGTATGTGTGTGTATGGTAGGGTAATTTATTTGTTCACTTACTTGGGCCAAGGTTTCTCTGCAAAGAAAGCCCTAATTAAGTGTGATAACTTTTCATCTGAGTTGCTGGTATAGAGCAGCTCACAGTGCTGGCCATGGGAGTGCAGTTGCTGCCCTCCCATGCCTTTTCAGTCCATGTTTGATAATGAAGGGAGTTTAGCAGTAGCTGCATTTCCATGAGTCTGGTGCCTTGCTTTCTGATGGAAAACAGACCATTCTGTGCTCTGAAATTTTTCTTACTCTCAGCTGGGTAATGTGTGGAACTTAATTTTTGAAGTTGCTTGTGCCCTGGTAGAAAGTAATTGATGTGTTGTTCCTCCTCCCACATCCTCCTCTCTTCACTTCTTTCTTGGTATCTTTTTTTATTTATTTATGTAATCAGACTTCTAGTGCTAGGTGTTCTGCAGATGCCTGAAGTGGCAGCTCTCTAGACTTGATCTCTTACAGCCATAACACTGAGGCACTAAAGACAGATCAGATAAAGAGCCCTACAGGGGACACAAGGATCACATGGACTTACAAAACCAGCAGCCAGGTCTGATACTGCTGTGCTATCAGAGAGCTTGACTGCTGCTCATAAGGGAATTCCAGGGCCTGTATGTGGCCTGAATCTCTTTGATGCAAGTTACTCTCTTCCTGGATGTTTTTTGTGACAAAGAATTATCATGTAGTTTGGGGGGGGATCTGTGAAATATTAATTCCTTGCCTGAGGCAGGGGCTAGGGCAGAAGAGAGCTGTGTGGTACCCGCAACTTGTTGATTAGACTTGGGCTTTCCAACACATTTGTGAGGATGTTTCCACAATCTAGGCATTCTTCTGATGTCTCTTTATTGTGGCTTTGTGTGATGGAGAGGAGGACAGAATAGGCAAGTGCAAATCCACAGGGAGGATGAGAAATAGCCCTGGATGCCTGCACAGTGCCCAACAGGGTACAAGTGACTGTCATGCTTGTTTACCCTGCCTGTCTGCCCCATTCACCTTCTAAAGCTGGTCACAAGAAAGGCATAGAAATCTGCATCCTCACTGGTCTTGTCCTGGGTGGACATTAACCTGACCTTCAAAGCAGTTTCTTCCTCTCAGAAATGTTTGGGAAGGATTTACTGGATGGGATGAGTTGTTGTGGCTGCTGATTTCCTGTGGCTTGCTTTCCCAAGCATCCTCTCCTTGCATCACCCAAGCACGTCTTGCATCATATAACCCCTGTGTATCGTTCTGCTGGCCACAGTGGATTACATGTGTGGCCAGGCAGGCTGGAGAACACTCGTGTTTTCATTTTACAACCAAGTACATACCTGGTTATGTACAAACAGTTCCTGGTGCTACACTGCTTCTTGTGTTATTGGAAGAGCATCTACCAGAGGAGAACAGGCTTGGATGCTCACTGGCAAGGTAGGCATGTGGCCAGCTGTCTATGGAGCAATGGGTGCTGGTGTTCAAACCATGTGGCTCTGTGGCCACCCTTGGCTTAAAGCTCAGGAAGCTGCTGCCCTGACAGGGACGGGCACAACAGCTCTGGCTTTCAAGGCCGCCCTGTACTGCCTGTGGTAGGTGACAGGGTACTGGGTACCTCTTGCACCTGGTGCTGCTGGCCACAGTCTCACTGTCAGGTCTTGCAAATGCCATCAGGCAGGGATACAGTCTGGAAACCTCCTGGTGGGACGATGGAGCTGGAAGGAGTCCTCCTCCTGAATACCAGCATCTGATTCCATGTGCTGTTTGTCCCTCACAATTTGTAGCAGTTTTATCATCTGCAAGTTTGGAAAAGTCACAGCCCCAACAGCATTTCTTGACAATGTGCCTGCGCCACTTAAAAGCTACTGAGATTAAAAAAGACAAAAATATCCTCCAGCATTGTCGAAGACCTCCATCACTGCTTTTAATACCCTGCCAAATATCATATGTGATTAGTTGGTATAATACACAGAATACCATCTGGTCCACAAGCCACGCATCCAGATATGGATGGTTATTATCTGAATGAAAATCCTGGAGTAACACTGGAGCATGTGGAGCGTAACTCGGAGGCCCTGTAAACACTTGGAGTGCCCACCCGGCTCCAAGCAGCACACGCGGAGCTGCCATGGCCTCTGTCCAAACCAGTCTACTTTCCCAGGGTTTGCTTTCATTCTCAATTAAATTAACAAAGCTCCTTAGGCAGACTTGTACTTACAAAAACAAGGTTTCTGTCCCAGCCTCCCTTCTTAGGGTGCTGGGTCATGTTGTCCCTCCTTCCATTAGAGTCTTGCGTCATGGTTTGGTCCATCTACAAGGCACTTTGAGACAGCTCTGCAGGTCCCCTGGGATCCTCCTTCTGGGCATGGACTTCATGAACTCATGTACCCAAATTCCCCTTTTGTTTTTAAAGAGAGAATGTTGTCCATGCTGCGTATTGGGGCAGGGATTGGAAGGAGCTGGCATGAGTTTGAGTGCGCGGCCAAGGTACCAGCATTGTGTGATTGTGCTAATGATGGGAGGTCTCTTTAAAACAGCTTTTCTGATACCTGTGGGCTTTTTCTCCCCTACCCAGAAAGAAATCTAGAGAGAAAAACCTATTGCTGTTGCAATAGGCACTGGTAAGGACAGATTGCTGCAAGCCTGGGTTTGTTCTTACATTGTATTCTATCATGTAAATACTTTCCTTCCTGCACTGCAAATCCAACTGCGCAACCACTGCCTGGAGTTTGTCCTTCCCACACACTGAACATCTTTGCTGTCCCTACATGCCCGATGAGCATCCTGGGGAGATGCCGGCACGTCACCCAAGGCCAGGCAGTGCGTGAGCTGAAGGGCCCATGCTGAGACTTGGCAACTGGCTCTGAACTCTTGGAAACTGCGAGTCCTGCTTGCCTACCTCCCTGGAGACCTGGAGCAAGGTGTCTGTTGCATGTGCAGCTCTATCTGCCTCCTCTGGCAGTGGGATTTGTTGTCTATACTCCTTTCTAAATCCCGCCAAATATGAGATACACATGTGTTTGGAACCAGATACGCAGGCAAAACATCTCAGGGTTTGGAGGTAGGGAGAGAGGGAGAAAAGAAGACAAAAGAGTCTCCTTCCAGTGTGGAGTTAAAACCTGTGGTTATGTTGTGCTTGGCACAGTTTCTTCATTGTACTGAGCTGGGCGGTCGCTCTCCCCTTCTCTCCAGAGCTACAAGAAGTGGCCTATGGAGATGAGCAGATACCATTTCAGATGGAGTTTCTGAAGTAAAATGTGCCATTGTGTTCAGAGCTATTGTTTCTGCTTTCAATATTGAAGTTACTCATGGTTTCCAGGGGGCAATATATCAAGCAGAGCTAACAGACTGTAGAGAAGATGTAGAATATGAAAACAGGGATTAAGTTTCATACATTTGGAGCTTAAGTCTCATCTCTCTCATAGCAGTGTAAGCAGGGGAGAGTCTTGCAGACTCACAAAACTACCAATTTAAGTAAGAGTGTGTTTTTAACAAGGTTTAGTTAAAACTGTGGTCACCACTATATGAGCAACAGAAGACTCTCTAAGGATGAATTCTGTGGATGCAAGTTAAAGGACCAACCAGTGTATAAACTGAGTTTCAGGGTGTTTCTGTGCCAGACTTTGCACTGGTTCAAACAGAATCTGTTTGCAAAGATGGGGTCTGTCTGACTGGGTAGTCCCTGCCTAAAACACTGATGGAATCAACTCTTACCACTTTATAAGTGAAGAGTCAGGAAAGGTAGAAGAGGGCACTGTGTGACAAATCTGATTCTCCATGTCTTGTCACCTCGTTACTTTTGAGGGCTTCCAGAACCCAGGAGGAGTCACGCTGGCATGCAAGGGACCCCTTAAATGAAGAACCCATCTGAAGTCTGTTATACTGTGGAGCAGATCAGGGGTTTTGTTCCCTGGATAATCTGACAGCACTGAACAAAACAGAGGCAAAACCAAACCAGCCTGTACATCCTGTATATCATGCTGACAATACATTGTGTGTGTTTTTGCTAACAGCAAGGGTGCAATTAGTAACAGCACCCTGCTAATGGCTCTGAGCAGCTTTTAGGATGCTCACTCCAGCACCCTGCTTGCAGCTCCAGTGCAGTGTTTGATGCTGCCTCCAGGGGTTTCCTGAGGATCAGAGGGTCTGAAGCCCTGCAGCCTTCCGCCAACCCATCCAGCCTTTGTGCTGGACTGAGCTGCTCCTGCTTGCACAAATTCAGGGCAGGATTTAGGCCCTTGCAGCCTTTTCATTGTGAGGCCTTTGAAATGGCTCAGTAAGGTCAGTGCACCAATAAATCCTAATATTTCAGTAGGGCTTTGCTGTATTTCAGTCATTGTATTGAAAAACATGCAATTTAAAGAAGGATGGAAGGTAATTTTTTTTTTAAAAATTCCCAGGTGATGAAGGAAGTGCTGGTAAATGGAAGTGACCTTGTTGCTTTATTCCCCTTCAATGAAGCTCTTGGAGTTGCCGTCGTATTTAAAATTGTAACCTCTGCTCTGGCTGAGCTGTCAGATGCAGTTCTGTTGCTGGCTGCAAGCCAGACCTTGGTCCTGCTCCCCTCAGTGTCCAAAGGCAATTGGCGCTACAGATTCAGTGTCTGTCCCTGGATGGCACGTTGGTCTCTTGCTGCTTATGTGCGGTCTGAAGAAACACTTAAAGCCTGTGTTTTTCGGTTGAGGGATAAAAAAGTTGTGGGATGTAAGGAAAGCTCTTCTTCCCAGCCAGGATTTTTACTGTGACCTGCAGTGAGCCTTTTAGGACATGCCCAGGTTGTGCAGCCTGAGCACATGGGCTGGTTCTGGATGTGCCAGCTGTGGAAAAAAAATGGTAAAATGCTTGCACCCCATCACAAAATTATGAGCCTTTCTTAGAAGCTAATTGACCTGATGGGGCATGGCATCAGCATGGCTCTGACATCTCTACACAACCCTGCAGTGCCACACAACTGCAGCATTCATCTTTCTGTGCCTCTCTAAAACAGGCATTGTGGGATGGCCTTACTTCCCGGGGATGCTGTTGGGACAAATCCACTGTAGCTACCAGAGCAGCGGGGGACATATAATCACCGTGGACAGATGGGGAAGTATGAAGCAGCCTTTGTCCAAGCATCTTCCAGTGTGGTTAAGTTGGATGAGGCCAGTCTAATTTAGCACTGGGAAAAGAAAATGCTTCTGGCAGGAGACTTCAATAGCTGCTCTGTGAAAGGACAGTGTGGGCTTTCTGAGAAGCTCTTCAGAGATGCACCAAGTGCCTCTGTTAGCCCAAACCAGCACCTCCAGATGTTTTGCCAGGCTGTGTTAGCCACAAATGCTGGGCTCGTTCTGCAGAGCCTTTAGAGAAAGCTGCATTTCTCTATGAAAAATACCAAATGTCTCAGCTGGGAAACAGCTTTCCCTCTTTTGATGGATTGTGTTGGGGAAAGACCCCCAGTCTCTGCTCCCTGCTTCTTCTCCCCTGGCTGTTTTAGTTGGATGCTGAGTGGTTTGTAAGATTTCCAAGATTTCTGGTGGAAATTTTCAGACCTGAGAAAGGCATTTTCCCTTTGGAGATTACACCATGCTGTAAATGTCTGCTCTCTTTATTTTATATGCATTTTCCTGCTTTTGTTTGACTTTCTCACAGATCACACTATATTTAATTCAGAGTGTATCCTATAATGCTGTAATTGTCAGGCACGTTGGCCAGTTATATGGACAATTTTTGCTGTAATTTTTTTTTCTTTCAAAATAAAAGGAAAGCGATTGCTGCTGCTTCTCAGGGATTGAGTTATTGCACTTCTTTGCATGCTGTGGCATCATGTAATATCACAAGAGAGCCAGTATCACTGGCTGCCTGATATAATTCCTGTTGCATTGTGAAACCCATTACTGCTTTAGGAAGAGATGGAGTTTCACCTCCTTCTGCTTTGTAAGATGTCAGTTATACATGTGTGACTAACAGATGGGCTGTACTATTCCATGTCCTCACCCAAAGTTTTCCAAGTCTTTTGCAAACTTCTGCTAGCTCAGGAATAGCTCTGGTCTGGACAATTTTGAAGGGGTGGGAGTTAGACAGACCTCCTGCTCTCTTGTGTCTGTGAGAGCAAGCCGGTTTGTTGTTCCTGTAAGAACAAAGGCGAAACAGAGGAGAAATAGAAAGAAGATAAGGGTGACCCACATTCTAGAGAAAATTCTCTTAACAGTTGTATCCTGTGGAGGGATCTGTCCTAAGGGCAGTGGTTTCACTCTCTGCCATGCATGTCCTTCTGTCATTGAGCTCAGCAGATATGGTCCTGAACTGGAGTAAATCACGTCCTTCCACTCACATCATGGGTGCTCCACTGATTAACCTTAGAAGGAAACCTATCCTGAAATCAAACCACTGAAGAAGTGATCGTTACTAGACCTGTATATAGAAGGTGAATCTGTGGAGATAGGCTCTTGTGTTCGTCACTCTCCTGCTCTGGGGAATATGCTGCAGATGGACAAGCCCACAAATGAGAGAATACATGTACCTGAAAACCACCAACAATACTGCTTCTATTTCCTGCTGTCCTGCTGGTTTTAGATGAGTACAGTTCCTCTGAATTCAGTCCCTGACTACTGCTCTGAGGAATAAGGCTCAGAGCCTTTGATGCAGAACAGAATCTCGCTTTAAATCTCATGCCACCTACCTGAGATCTGTCTCACATTTTACAGGTGCAAAAGCAGAGACATGACCAGAGATTTATCCATGGGAAAACTCTGGCAGATAACAGAATTCAACCCAATTCTGGCCATTCTTTCTCTTACAGATCACATGGTTTATAATTCAAAATACGGCTGAATATAACTGATGATGCTGAAACCATCAGTCCTGTCAGTGAGCAGCACAGCTGGTTTTCAGCTTCAAAATGAAAGGAAATTGCTGCAGCTCCTCAGGGTTTTAATTAGTAACTCCTATTCTGGTATCATACCTTCCCTTCTCATCTAAACTTTCATTATCCACATTAGGGACTTTCAACCTTTTCTGATTTGCAGATGGCCTTAACCCTTCCTGCTGAGCTTGTGAATTCCATCATCACTAGCTTCAGATCCCTCGTAGTATCTTTGCTTTTCTTCCAGTTTCTTTGGCAGACTCTTAGAAGTGTGCACACAACCCCATACATATAGAGAGGCCTCCTCTCCTCTTCCTCATCTGTAGTCCTTTGTTCCAGCTTAGGAACTCTGAGCTCAGATCAGCCTTGTGAGAAGGGATCATTGAGAGCTGGGATCACCACATACCTGATGCTTTTCTGCATGTACTTTAACTTTCAAGTCCAGCAGTGGCCAAATTAAAATTATTGTCAGCTTGCCTCATTTTTAATGAAAAATGCATTTTCTGATGAGCACTTGGAAAAACAGAAGCTAATGTGCCTCTTGGCACTCAGCATAGGAAGAGCCATAGTCCTGGGTCACTTGAGTGACCAAGAGTAAGGTGGCAAACTCACTTGGGTTTCTGGGGGCACCTTCCAAAAATATTTCCTTCTCTTAGGCTCTTCGTCATGGTTTGACTTTCATTTGCTGTTTCTCTGGGACACAAGTAAATTAGACGCTGGAAAGGGAGTGAGGCCTCGTCTGCCTCTGCAGAAAGTCGGAGTCCATCATTGCAAAATGGTGTTTTGCTGGCCAAACTAAGTGGTTTGGATGCAAGTAGTCCACGGGGTCTTTGTGTGTGTTCAAATCTCCCGTGATTGCAGTTCTGACCTCCTGTGGAGCTTTGATTTTTATCTGTGCACATGGCAAACCTACATCTACTTGAAAAGGAACCAGAAAGGTACCCACACCACAGATTATGTATGTGTCCTCATTTGCTCATTTTAAGAGGTGTGGAGAATGTTGCTCTTCTCATTGTAGGAGTTAAACCTACTGCAAGGAAGGAAGGGGAGGAACTAACAGCCCATCAGGATCCCAGCTGGAGTCTGTGGTATAAGGCATACATGGAGGTCAGGTAACTGTCTCAGGAGATAAATTCCAGGGAGTTGTATTTGGCTACAAACTTCCAAAACCTCAAGACCAAACGAGGAACAAAGTTCCTGCTGGCAAATGCTGCAGGGTCAAGCCATTGACCAGTTTATACGCTCATGTCCCCTGCGCTGGTTGTTTTGTAGCAGAGTAAAAACTTCTCCTGCTAAAGAGAAGTCCTCCTTAGTCTCAGGTGTTGTAAGTCCTTACATCTACAACAGAAAGAAATGTTGTTTTATGAAAATTTAACCAAGATAGGATAAATGTAATAAATAATTATCAAAGAAATGCTTGGCTTCTCGTCCTCGGAGATGCTCTTGTAGCATCCCAAGGGCTGCTTGTTGTTCTTTGTTAAGATTTTTAACAAGGTGTTACCATTAGAAGGCAGACAAGGGGCAGAATCTTATTTTCACAGCAGAACTGATGTGAAGTGACCACAGATGCCACAAGCTGTCTATTGCTGGGCCCAAACTGTTCTTATGTGCAGGAGCATCACTTTCTTCAGGGCATATTAGCGTTGTTAGGGAAGGTGGTCTACAGCAGAAGAGATTAGAAGGAAGATGCTCTGGGAAGTTGTTGAGTTGAAACCATGAAGTCTTCCCACTTCATTCTTCCAAGTCAAGTGATTTCATGGTTATATGCAAATAGAAAGGAGTGGAGTGGGCCACTGCTCTGAGTCTGTTCTCATTTTAATGAGGAGCATCTCACATGAGTAATTACCTGGATTTTTAATGGAATTAATCATGCTGATAATTTTCTGACCACTGTAAGAAAGTCATAATCTGGACCACAAGGTTTATAGCAGGTCTTCTAAATCAGTTTAATTCAGGAGCAAGAAGGAAGCTGCTTGAGACAGAAAGCAAAACGCTGTGCATAACTTGTATATGAAAGCTGTTGGCAAACGCAGAGCAGTTCAGAAAGATAAAGCCTGGAGAGGTGATTTTGGTGGTGAATTATTTGTGGATGTGCATCTGCTGTGCCAGAAGCAGGAGTGGGATGTTTTTGTTCAGCCTGATTCTAGATGTGCTGCCTGAATATATGGGAACCTCACTTCCCGGTTTCCATATACCCTTCCTATTTCCAAACGGATCCTCCACCCTGTGATAAAGGGACATGGCTACAGATTTCTTCCTGCTCATCATATCAGTCAAGCAAATGGATGTTCCACTGTGGTGGGATTCACATATTAACATTTGTATCCGGATGAATTGAACTGCAGGTTTGCCAAAATTCATTGCCCATTTGTGTTTTCTTGCCTGCCCAAAGACAGCTACAACCCTAATTCAGTTCTTTGGGACTTCTGTTTTCCTTCATGCTGGGATGGTTTTACTCCAGGTGACAGAATTACTTTGTCCCTAAGTTACCTTTCATATATCAAAGGTGTGAGCAACAACTTGTGGAAACTGCCCATGTCTAAGCAGAATAACCTGGAGTATTATGTGAAGGGTTTTTTTTTTCATCAATCATATGTGTATTTGCAATAATAACAAGAATAATTTCCCTTAATGGAAAAGCATTTGTCAGAGACAAAAGGTTTTTGACTTTCAGATGCTCTGCAGACATCTAATTAAGTGAACTGAAAATCTGTTTATTGGTTTTTGTCTGCTAATCATGTGAGGAAAATGCTGTGCTTACCCGGAGGAGTTTCAGTAGTTCAGCCCTTAGCTTCCTCCATTCCCAGCTGCTCCATTTTTCTCCTCTCATCAGAACTTGGCTGAATTGGGATGTTAAGTGTTGGCTCAGGACACCTCATCACCTCTGGGAGATTTGAGATGTTTCATTCAGGTCCATTGGTGTGGTTTGTCTTTTTTTCCCCCCTGAATCCATCTCTTCCTTGTCTTCTCCTTTGAATCCTTCTCTGTGAGTAGGAGGATACAGAATCCTGCTTTTCTAGGATTTTAGTTCTAGCTTGCACTGGCTTTGAATGGCAGAACTGGGTGCTTGCAAGTGCTGAGGATGGGTCCTTGCTTCTGCTGCACTTTATTTTGCTGTGACATCCAGAAGGGTTTCCGGCATGGCAGAACTGAAGCCAGTACCTTCCAGTCTGTGTTGCAGGTTCTCTGTGTGGTTCATACTCATCTCTATGGACATTGTCATGCCAGGAGTATTTTTAAGGCGTTCATGAGAACAGTTGGGCATAGCGGCAAGGATGTTACTGCTGGGGTGCTGTTACATCCTCGCACAGGTCCTTTTTAGATCTGTTGTGTGTCCCATGTCATGCCAGAGATTCAGCCAGTAGTTTCCTCCTGAACCTCTTGCACAGCGGCCCGTCACCAGCCTATCTCCCGGTGCAGCACAAATTGCAGACTCAACTCATTGGTCCAGGGACCAATCTGCAAGCCAGAAGCAAGTGGTCTGTGGTCAGGGAGTTGGAGAGGGACCGTAACACTCCTCCATGGATGCCCAGCATTTGTATGACCTTTTAGAGGAGCATCAAGTTTATGCATTGCCTTCAGTTTTGCACAAACATGTGCATGGTTTCCGGGGTATTGGCTCATATATTGAAGAAGATGAGAAATCTTCCATACCTCCTGGAGACCTTATACTGGGACAGGCTGTGTCCCC
This sequence comes from Grallaria varia, assembly GCA_013396735.1. Taxonomy (NCBI): domain Eukaryota; kingdom Metazoa; phylum Chordata; class Aves; order Passeriformes; family Formicariidae; genus Grallaria; species Grallaria varia. The sequence goes on from VWZG01000268.1 coordinate 131,977, forward strand.
ATGAATTGCATTGATGGCCTGCTGAGTGCCTCTTATCTCCCCCAGCCTGCTGCCCTTCAGACCCTCCCAATGGAGGCGAGAGCTGGGGTTGAACGTGTAGTCTAGGAAAGTTTAGCCAGACACGTCCAGCTGCAGTTTATTGTATCTATTTTGCTGATATCCACCCTTTAGATAAATAGCACTAAGTTATACACGTTGTGAGTCTCTTGATGTGGTTGAAAAGGCTTGTATTAGCCAAGCTAATCTAACTCCAAGAATAACCATGGGAATTTGACTGTATTGGTTCCAGCTTGAATCAGTCACTGTGTAGTAAAGTGAGAATTGCCTTCCTGGCTAAAAGTGTAGCAACAGTGAAATTTCAAGTCAGTTAGTGGGGATTCCCTCCCCCTCCCTTTTTTCCTTTTTTTTTTTCTTTTTTTTTTTTTTTTTGTTTGTTTTGTTTTGTTTTTCTCCTTTGAACAAAACTCCTGCCTGTGCCTGACCTCAGACACCCAGAGCTCTACCTACAAAAAAACAAAATTCCCCATTTTCAATAAAAAACGTGTCTCTGTAGGCAGAAAAGTGAGTTAGCTATCAATCCGCAAAGCTATGGTCTATTTATTTACCAGGCTGACTCCCTGATGGGGAAACATGTGGGATCTTTTAACTACTTCTCCTGCACAGATGTTTCTTCTACTCCCAAGTTTCCTCTTGATCTTTGGTTTGCTGTGCCATATGGTGAAAATGCTGGAGATGTTCTGTGCAGTACAAGAGGAAAAAGGATTCTGTGTGCTTAAAACAAAACCAGTAAAAAATAAAAAAAAACCACTCTGTTTTTTCTCCAAGTTACAAAAAAATATTTTGAAAAGGAAATCTGTTGAGTTAGCAAAAGCACTGTTAACTTGCACACCCTCACTGCTGGACATGTAGCATGGATGAGACGAAACGCAGATTGAAGAGCATCTCTCCCCCTGCCCTCCCCAGCTTTTGCTGCCGCTTTGGGTATTTGTGTTGAGCTGTAGATCCAGTGCAGGTGAGGAGATAGGGGTTCTGCAAGGGCAAGTAATGTGATTGCTTGCTTTTCCTTCCTTACCTTCCTCAGAGGCCACAGGGGCTGTGGACTGTGCATTGAAAGATGTCTCTCCTGGTCTGTTGGGAAGGAGCCCTGGCGCTGGCAGGAGCTTTGGAGTTCCTCCTGCCCAAGGGAGCTGGGGCTTCTGTGTAAGGAGGGGGTATAGAGCATTGCACCATACATCTTACATGTGGCAGAAATGAGATAGAATATGAAGATTTGGTTGTTTATCTTAATAGCACCACATGCTGAATGAGAGCAAAAGGTTGCAGAGGGTGAGTGGGAGGGCAGTTTTCAGGGATGGAGTTGGTCTCTTTTGGACAGGTCCATGGAGACACCACTGGAGCAGGTGCATCTTTCAGTCAGGTTGTGCATGGCCTTTCAGCCTCAGTCCCACTGGTCCATCCAGTCTCATCACCCAAAGAGATATTGTAGGGCTCATTAAGGAATGTCAGATCATCATACAGCCTTCCTAGGCTTGTTTCCGTGGGAAGTCACTGGTGGTCAGCAGTATCCTCCCGCATGCCTGCTGAGCATTGCCATTAATACCCCTTTGAGCTCCTCGGGTTGAAAGCTGGTTGTAGGTCTGCAGTAAAACAGGATCCTGAGCCAGGATGGCCCTTAGGGGTGTGTTTGAAACAGATGGTTGTGGTGGGCTGAGTTTGGAAGGTGGTGGGACAAGATCTTGGCTGATGTGGGTGAAACCCTGGCTCAGATGCTCCATAACCATGTGCTGAAGGGTGCTTGTCACCAACCCACCTTGAGCTGTGCTTTCTGGCCATTCGTGGGGCGATGTTCTCTGGAATGTGCTGCTCTCTGAGGCCTTCCTCCCTGCTGCCTCTTCTCTGTTGCTGTCCTCCATGTAGGGACTGCAGTGGGAAGATATTCTCCAAACCTCCATCTCTGTCTCCCTGGGAGAACAGGAGTGCTCTTTCTTACTGGACCAGGGCAGTGTCTTGCCAGAAAGGCAGAGCAGGTGTTTTATTAAATACACTTTAGTCTGGTTGCTTGAACAGCACTTTTAGCCAGGCAGGTGGACTGTCACATGGTCAGGTATAACCCATGTCTCCCCCAGCACAGTCAGGCTGTGGGTTAGAGACAAGGCGTGTGTTTTGTAACAGAGTGGGACACTAATTTTAGAACGGCAGCATGGCCACGTTCAGATGTCTGCCTGGACTCTGTCCCAGCTCCTCTATGCTGCCAGAAACTTGCCCTCCCTTTCTTGGAGTGAACTGTCTCATACCTTTCTATGTACAGGCTCCCCTGTAACAAGGCAGAGTAATTCCTGCAGTTGCTTTTGTGTTAAACCACACACAGACCAAGAGATCCCCCGATCCCTATGCTGTCAGTCCATGTTTTTCCCCTAAGATGTTTGTTGTGCTTCCTTTGCAGATGCAGCTTCTGGACAAGTTCCCTATTGAAGGAGGCCAGAAAGACCCCAAGCAAAGAATCATTCCTTTTCTACCAGGTAATGCTGTGGGGAAAACCCTGCATAAGATGGGTGAGAGCAGCTGGAGACTGCAATTCCCCGGCTACTGTCTCTAGTACTTTTTGTGAACACTCTTATAAATGCCATTTCCCTGGCAGCTCGTACATTCAACCTTGAGATACCAGACCTCCACCTTCTCCTAAAATAACTGGCATGGTGTTTAGGGCTCCCAAGGGATCTTGCATCAGCTGCTCAGATTCAGGTTGGCTCTTGCCCTACCCCACAAAGGGATTTGATGGCTTCTGGGGGGCTGTGTCTGTGGGATGCAAACATGCAGCCTGAGCTCGGGCCACCAACTGGGAGGCCAATGGAGACCAGAGTCAGTCTTTGTCATTTCTGGATGCTGTGGCTCTGTTGACACTGTTACTGTGTAATAAGGAATGAATAATTAGAGTTGTCACTGGGACATAAAGAAAACCGAAGGAAGGTTAAATGCAAATAGGGATTTCTGCAGTGCTGGCCAAAAAGATATTTGCTTATCTTTTTGGCCTGATCCACTGTCCCTCCGACAACTTTCAGAGAGGGCCTGGACGTGATGGATATCCTGTCCTCGGGGTAACAGCACACACTTCTGCACAGCTTCTTCCAGCAGCAACTGCAGAGATGGCATGGGGGAGCAGAGCCAGACAGCAGCGTGCTCTTGGAAGTGCACACTCTGGCCAGCTCTCTATTGTCTGACTGCACGATTCTGGCTGTTGCCTTAAAGTTTAGCTCACTGCACTGCCTGCCAGGATAAGTGGAGTATTTTCAGCCTGTTAAAAGGTCTGTTCTTTCTTTAGCTATAAAGAGAAGACCCCAGCGCTTCCCTTAAGGTCTGAGAGGGGAAGCTGAGATAAAAGGGCTTAGTCCTCTCCAGGAGTGGGCTCTGGTCCCCAACACTGTTTGTGGGCAAAGCAGCTGCTCCAGATGTGTGGTGAGCACAGCTCCAGGGCTGGCAGGAAAGCAAAGACTTGGAAACCAGCAGCGCAAATACATGACAGAAGCATTGGAGCTGCAGTAGGGCAGAACAGCCACCTGGCAGCCTCCATCAACCTTGTAGAAGGCACTCCCAGGATCAGGGTTTGCTCTCTGCAGTGTTCTGTGATGCAGCCAGGGGAATGTGGCATTGCCTTCCATGTCCAATCTGGGATGAGGAGAACAGTCCAAGAGTAGGCTCCCTTTCCAGTTGTATCACCAGCAAACTCACAGACAAGTCACTTTGTGAAACCTCTGTGTGAGAAGACTGGATACTGCTGGCCTGCCTTTCTTGCCAGAAAGCATTTTGCGATCCTTGAAAGTGCTGCACAGGAGTGCTGATGGGTTCATACAAGGTGCTGTAAGAAAATCTCAGTCTGCAGGTAGCAGTTGTTCCTCCTGTGTTGACTGTCAGTGGCCCATTTGTTTTATTTTCTCCTAGAAAAATGTTGGCTGACTGGAGGTCTGCTGCTCAGCCTTTGTGCAGATCTTAGTGATGGGTGTCCTGATATATGCGTGTATGATATTTGGGGAGGGTGAGATAAATCCCATATGCCCATTACAACACTTCCTACCCTTCCCACCCTCCAGGAACATGAGAGAGATGGTACTGCCACATGTCCTTGAGGGGAAGAGTTATATCTGGGAAACATTTGGGTTGACTTAGTATCCCAAAGAGAGAAGCTGCCAGAACAGAATAGAGCTCAGCTGTATTTAATTTAAAATTTCTGTGATATATGTTCTACTTTTGATGTCGAATCTTTGCCTCTTTCTTGTTGAACAGCCCTTGTTGCTTTACCCAGGAACAAGGTGACTCAGCTAAATGTCAAACAATGTCAAACTCCGTTAAATAAACTAGCTGCCATAATTAGAATACGTATGGCATTTCTGCAGCTGGAGCCGTGGATTACAGAAACGAATACCTAGCTATAAACTCCCTTAATTAAAATATGGTAGGGCAGATGTTTGTACTTAAATCCTACTCTATGAAGATGTTACGGTCTTGCTTGCTGATTATGGGCCTGATTCAGCAAAGATGGAGTGACTCTGCATGCTGGCTTCTGAGTGCCAGGGGTTTGTCTGTGCCCCTTGCAGGCTAGGGCAAATTCCCCCCTTCTTGTCTGGCTTAGGAAGTTGGCATAGGCCATCCTGTGTCTCCTCCTAGTCAGCAATGCCATGGTGTTCTCCTGAAATAATAATTAGTATTTGATTGTGCTGGGAATCTTTTACCTGTAAAGCCAAGGAAAGGGTAATGAGGTCAGAGCCTTGACCCCCAAGGAGATACCATACTGGGTTCAACAACAGTTCTTTCCTCTAGAAACATGTATCTTATTTTTTATCAATTTCTTTCTTCATGTATTTACCCCTACTTCCCTCATACACAATTAAGGACTCTACAGCTTTCACTGCCATGAAGAGGTGCAAGGACATGATAAGCAGCATCAGGTAGTCCTGTAAAAGATGTCCTGGGGACAATTTTCTGTAGTTTTGTTTTACTTTTATGAGACTCAGTTCCATGCCTTCAATTCTTCAGTGTTTTGTTTTTTAACTGTACTGAGAGGGCAAAATGGATATTTTTGTCTCCTTTCCTCATTTTATCTTCTTCCCATGAGTTTTGGCTTTCTTCTCTCTGATTTCCCTTTTTACTGTTGGAAAAGTCTACATTGGTTGGGCAAAAGAAAACCACATTAAAAACCCAGTTTGTGGGATGGCCAGAAGGGATTTTGATAGCTGGTGCTATGAATAAGGGTTTGGGTTTTTTCCTTTTTTTTTTTTTTTTTCTTTTTTTCTTTTTTTCTTTGTTTGAGGGAGTCTGTGGAACAGTTAGAATAAAATTTGCTACAAAAATCCCTTTCTGGACCAAAGATAGTTTGTTGCTCTAAGAAGACACGATGGAAAGTAATGAGTGTGGCTGTTGGTGTGCCCCATTTGCCAAGCATTAATTTCTCTATCCTCTCTCCTGTTGGATATCTGAAGAGCAAACTTTGGATTGTGGATGCAAAGTTTTGCCTTCTCTCTGTCAGATACTTTTATATCTGCATTAGCAGAGAGAAGGAGTTCTGGATTTGGGCTCCCTATTTCAGGAATCTTGAGGTAATTAATGAAGGATTTTTGTCTGGAAGAAGAAGACTGATTTGCTGAGCTTCTGGAGAGCACAGTGGCAATTGAAGTGGCAGAGACAGGGTGATGCAACTCTGGGATTAACAGTTTTGCAGTGGTTGACCCAAGACTCCAAGGCTTGCATTGTTTTTCATTTCTCTTGGCCCTAAGTGGGAGAGCCATCTGGAGACAAAGCTGAAGTTGGAGGGATGTCAGCTCTTCTTGCTCCGCTGTGTCTTCCAAAGTGCAGCCCTGGGGAAAACGCACTGCATGGCATGAAATCAGCATGTCATGCTGGGCTACAGACCCCTGTCTTGGAGAGAGGCTTGAGCTTTCCATGCCATGGAGGGCTGGGCATTGATGGTGGCAGCCCCTCGCACTTCCCACCCAGATTCCCGCTTGATCCCTGCCTGGTCTCAAACCGCTTTTGACCCTCACTGAAAAAACAGAAGATTTTTGCATAGGATTTGCTGGAAGGGGAAAATCCTTGCTGGGTGCCTGCCCTGCAGTTTTCCTGCTGCCTGGAGAGGGAGACATCTCGCTCGAGGAATCCCACTTTGTGTGCCTGGTTTTCCTTACCCTTGGGAAGCTGAGTCCTATCTAGGGGCATTAGGAAGGTCACTGCAGGTTGCCAGCAGCTTGGTCAGGCAGCTGCAAGAGAAACACCCTGACCTGGCTCCAGTCCCTGCCTCCAGTGCTTGGGACCCTCTGCCAGAGTGGCTCCTTCTCTCTTCTTTTCCTTCCCACTCAGGTTTTCCTCTTCTCTCGATTAGGGCAAGGAAAGAGGACACCACCCAATCTGGGGTGCATGCTGCCAGCAGAGCTCGATGGCTGTGTCCCAGGGTACTGGAAGGGATGCCAATGTGGTGGATGAGCCATGTCATCCAGCCACTCATTTTCTGGATGAGTGTCACCCAGCCACTGCCTGGTCCCGCTGTGCCCTGGTGTCCTGCTTTCCCTCTGAGAAATGCTCCGGCACCATCTCAGAGGGGTCTCTGGGGCTTTCTCCATCCTTGGCCCCGAGGCAACAGGAGCACATGGTATGCCTGCTGAGGTGTTTTAAGGACAGGTAGTAAATATAGGGCAGCAGAGATCCCTGCAGGTAGTGTGAGTTCAGCCCTGTTTTTTGCTCTAGAGCTGTGTCGCGTTGTTCCTGCCGGCAACAGTGGGTGGGAATGGGGTGAGCTGATCCCTGCTGGGAGGGCTTTGCCTGGCTGCTTAATCTCTGGGCAAGGCTCCCGGTTCCCCAGAGAAGCCCCAGTCTCTCCCAGCCTGAAGTTTGCTGGAGGCTGTTCTTCCAGCAAAGCGAGAGCCAGGGGAGTGATCCTCAGCTGAGCCTAGTGGCATGTGTGAGTCAGGAGAGCTGTGGGAAGGGAGAGGTGCAGTCAGAGAGGGCGCGGGCAGCCATCCCAGCACCGCCCAGATACCTGGGGCAGGTGAGGGGTGCTGGCAGGCAGGAGCCTCCCCAGTTTGCACAATGCAGGAGGATGGGGAATAATCTCTCGCCAATGCTGGCTGGGACTTTCTTCGCCTCCGTTTCTGCCACTCGCAGACTGCAGTAGGGAAAGAGATCTGCCGATGAACTGCATCCCAGGTGCTTATGTCTGCTTTTTGGTTTTGGTTTGGCTTGGCTTGTTGGGTTTGGGTTTTTCTCCCTCCCCTTTCCATTGCTGTCTTTTGGGCAAGAGGAAGCTGAGGAAAAAGGAGGTTTGCAACAGCAGGGTTTTGTCCATGGTGATGACAGCAGGATTTTTTCCCCTTCCAGTTGTGTATATTCCAGCTTTGCTCCTTTTGTTTTGCTCTGAGCTGGAGGAGAAACAGTGTTTTGTTCAGAGATCATGTGCTGAAGCAGAGAAAATGAGTTCGTGCTAATGCAGTGACCTTCAGATCCAGCCATTCATGTTCCACCTGTGTGAATCAAGACCAGGCTCAGCAAAATTAGGATGTGGCCATGTGTCCTTTTGTCAAAGGTGCTAGATTTCAGTGGTGGTCAGTGCATGGAAAGCGCTTTTGATGTTTATTCTGCCCACGTTGGGAGGAAGGGTGGCGGTGACTCTAAGGTGCACACTGGCTGAGGAGGATCCTTAGAAATTTTAGAGACACTCTAATTGCATGCTATTTTCTCCCTTGGAGAAGTGATTGCTAGTAGGGCATTTAAAAGGAAACATTCTCTGACCTAATTCTTAGCTGGATTTTGTATGCAAATTTCAGACTTATTTTTAATTTTTGATTTCTCTATCCTGCATCACTGAGCCAGAGCAACAAGTGATTTTAACTCTTCTTTGGAGTAATTTTGAGTTCCTGACTTACACAGAAATGAACAGTATTGTAGCAGTTCAGAGCCAGTCAAAAAGTAGCTTAAAGATTAAAAATACCCAGGAGAGATCAGATAAAATTCTCTTTATCAAGTCACATCTTACTCTGCTGATATCATAGGCACGTACACAGAGCAGAGTCTCAGATGTTTGGTTTGCTGTGCCTTACCTGTCTGCTACAAACAACTGAGATATTCTGCTGTGCTTTCCTCAATCTGAGGCATCAAACTCTCAGATGGAGAAGGAGGGGCTCTGCTCCCATCCCCTTCCACCCACTTGCTGTATGGCAGCATTGCAGTCCCCTCTCCCCATCTCAGAGGAGATGCTGGGGGGGTGGAGAGTGCACCCATGGCACTGTGGTGTGACATCCTGGGGACTTGAACAGCTATGGAAAGCTTTTTGGGGGCCACTCCATAATAAAATATAATTTCATTTTAATCCACATATTTTAAGTTTTCCTGCCTGTTCTCTGAGAGGAGAGAGTGCTTCCAGGTTTAATGCAAAGTTACATTTGAGCCTAGGTGGTGTGTTAGCAGGACAGCTAACAGGTCCTTGGCTTCTTTCCACTCCATCTTACTTAGGAGTTGGGTGATGCCGAGCTTCTGGTGAGCTGCTCTTCAGCAGCTCCTATTGTTTCACTTAGAGGTTTCTATTGTTTCTTTCTATTTTCTGCCTTGCTAGGAGAGCTATTGTGGAAAATTCATCTCCTGTCTCTCACAAGAGGAGAATGGATTTCCTGTCGGCTCTGGGCTTCAAGGGAAAGCAGAGGCTGCCGGGAGGAAGTGGCTGTTCCTCAGCCAGGCAGTGGGAGGATTGATGATTTTGAGGCATATTCTTTTCTTTAGGCTCCATGGAGGTATTTTTAGGGTTTAAGTCTTTTTCTGCTTGAAAGACAAGTCGTCAAGTATGAGGTCATAGGATGACCTTAGGCTGCTTCCTATTGGAGAAGCTGTGGAAAAGGCACAACCAGCACCAGTCGGGTTCCAGTGCTGCCCTCTGAGGAGGGGGCTGGAACGAGGGGGAATGCTGGGGCCTTCTGTCTTTGCATGCTGTGCCTGTTTCACAGGCATTGTCAGGCCCTGTGGAGGTCTTCAGGCATTAACAGAGCTTGAGCCAAGGGCCTGATTCTATTGCAAAAGGAAGAGAAAGGGGGAAAAAATAACCACACTGGAATCTGCCCAAGTACCTGCTCCTCTTCTCTCTCTTTCAGTCTCTTCTGAGTCCTTTCTCAGAATACAGATCCAAAATCCACCAACTGGCAGCTGTAATGAGGGGCTGGAACAGGAAAAACCTACAGCATATTTTTCTAGGGCTAGTACCCACTCCTCTCACAGAGGTTAAGAACTGGTATTTTGCTCGACCAGAAACCACCTCTGGGCAGAAATCAGCATATACAGAGCATGATGTGCCTCTCATTAGAGCATTCGAGTCTTCTGATGAGAATTTTGTAATGATCAAGACGCAGTTTCAAGGGAAAACAAAGAATGAAAAGGGATTTTGTTTCGTGTTTGCTTGAAGTGAGCCAATGGGGATTATTTTTTTCTGGTTTTTTGCAGTGCTGGATGCTAGACTGAAAGGCCAGGACAGGTTTTCAGTGCAGTCTAGCTGCTTGGACTCCTTGGGGAAATACACAGACCTTTTTACTCAGAAATTAGTTCGATTTTGACTCTTGTTTTTAAAGGCAATAAATAAACACAATTATAGACTTGAAAAGCAGTTTGAGCTGCATTGGGCTTGTCGTTTCCTCAGGCAGCCATTCCAGATGAGTGTGCCCTCTACTACTGTAATTACTTTTTAAAAATAATTCTCCAAGTCTGTAATCTAAAGTGGGTGGTATGTAGCAAGTGTGAGAGCATTCTGCATTTAACCCACAGACTGGGGAGAGGGTTTGCTTGTCTTCATCTCTGGTTTAAAATCTGAGGTTTTCCCACAATCCGTCGACAAATGGCCCATACAATGAAAGTGCTTTTCAACACAGGAGTCAGGCTTGCCAGGGACTCAGATGGCTTTGCAGCCACACAGGCTCTAGGTATTCCCTCTGGATATTACTTATCTGCCTGATCTCATCTTTGTTGTATTTGAATTTAAGCTGCCTGGGCAACTGAGGAGAGCAGAGCCCAGCTGAGACTCACAACTAAGTAATAGTCTAGACCTCTGTTTGAATGTGTTTTCAGCCCACTTTGAGTTTTGACTGGGCCAGCTGATTTATTTATGTACTCACATGCTTAAAATAGGTTGTGATTATTTTTTTCCTGTGGATTGGAAACAATGAACCTGGGAATTTGCTTCTTGATGGCAAGTGATTTATCCTACTTTGTTTTCTCTGTCTATTAAGGTTTTCAGGTGCTGATGTTCTTTAATGTGGTCTGTTTGCAGACCTCCCTGTTCCACAATGCAGCTTTCTTCAGGTTCTCAAATATACACTTCTCCTTACTCATAAGGGGATCTTTATACTCAGTAGCAGAGTGAGAGGATTACTGCAGGCAGGGATTTGCCAAACTGAATCTATTTTCTCTATAATGAAATAACCCATGGCAGTGTCCCCTCTCCTGTTTAATGGGAAAGCTGATGTAGAGAGAGAGAAATAATGTGGGAATCAGAAAGAGGAAACCAAGGGTAGGTAGATGAGGAAAGGAAAGTAAGTCCTAGAAGTGGGAAATTCAATCCTCTTGAGCTTCTCTCATTCAGAGAGGTGCTAATACAGGCCCTAGGCTTGTACTCGGGATTGAGGTAATTAATGTTTGCCCTCAAATTTCCGTGGGTCTGAAGTTAAGCACTTTAACCGTGTCGTTTTCTATCAGGGTTTTGTCACCTCTAAATAAAGAGCAGAAAATTACATCCCATCTGCTTTTACAGTGGCAAGTTCAGACTTGCGGGTTCCTTCTCATATTCAGAGCTCAGAACAGCACAGGGCTGACCTGGAATAAACAAAACATTTGCAATATGGTTTGCACTTGATGGGGTTTTGTTGGAGGTGTTAGGGCTGGTGGGCAGACTTTGTTTCACTGAGTTCACTGTTAGATGTGACACACACCAAATTCTTCCAACTCTTCCCACCAAATGCAGGGTAGCTGGGTACCCTCTCAGGCAAGGAGTAAAACCATGAGACTGGAGTACAGGGTAAAGGCATTTGTGCCTATTCCCACTGGGCAGTGTCGTCACCACGGGTCTATTTAAATCATTAGATGCAGAGAGCAGAAGGGAAACTATTCCTGTCTTAATCCCGCCTCCTACAAAACACAGAAAATGCAGATTTGTGTGTTTAGCAGATTTCCTCTTGGGAAGAGAAGTCTCCTATAGATAATAATCCTTTTAGCAATATCTCCAGTGAAAGAGGCTTTGTCTGAAGAACAAAGAAAAAAGTCGCAAGCTTGAAATATGCCTGAATTTCCTGAGTGCACTCACCGCTGTGTTCAGGCAGGAAGCTGTGTTAGTCTGGTTTGGATGTTTGTTCTGAAGTGGCATAAACAGAGTATCAGGTCTCCCGGGATCCTGATCTGACCCATGGTCCAGTTCCTCCAAGCTGCAGCTGTGAGAAGGACTGCCATAGGCATGCAGCTCTGTGGCCATATCCCTGACTGTCCCATCTCCCCTTTGGGTGTGTCCTCTGAAGCTTCTGGGTGGATGCAGGAGGCAGCAGTAGAGGTGAGTGATGCAGCCACAGTAGACCCAGTGCACGTGAGTGTTAAGCTGCCAGCCAGCAGGGAACTCATTTCCTGCACAATTATGGAAACAGCTGATCTGTGACATTTTAAAAAGGGGAGAAAATACAGGGCAGGGGAAGGAAGGCCCCAGCTATGTAAATATTTTCTTTTGCACAATGTCCCAGCCACCCCCTTCTCCCAAGGTGGCTGGGAGAAGGAGTGGCGTCTTGCTGCTGGCTCTGGCACATGGTGATGGGATGGGAGAGCCATCAGTGGGCTGCCTGCGGCTGGAAAGAGGACACTGTCTGCCAAGTGGAAGCCGCTCTGCTGGAGTGTGATACTGCCCTGCTTGACCCAGCTGCTCCCTGCAGCATCACACAGCCAGTGATGTGCTGCTGGACCACCAAGAGCTTGCTTGAACCACCTCCTTTCCCACTTCTTCATCTTGTTCTAAAAAAGACAAGCTTATGAGGTACCCCTGCTTCTTCCCACAGAGCAGCCATGGAGAGAGTGTTGGGAAAATTAAGGGATGAAGCCTTCCCGGGTAGCACTGCCGCAGGCAGTTGAGCTGTCCAGGATCTGGAGACTGCAGTGTCTTGTGTGATGCTGTCACCACATCACATGACCACCACCAGCCAAATCTGGAGCAGATATGAACTGTATTGTGAGCAGAAGAGACACTCACTAGACCTGATTGAAGGAGAGCTTTGGACATGGGTCAAAAAAAAGACCTTCAGACAGGAAAAGGCTTTTATTTTGGTCATGGGATTCTTCAGCCTGATACAATCCTGGTTTTCAATTTCTTTCCCTAACCGTATACAAAATTCTGATTTTTTCCACCCATGTCAAAGAGAGGGTGAAACGACTCTCTCTGGTCTTTAAATGCTGCTCAGTTGTCCTTTAACTCATTCCCCTCGGGTGCAGTGCCACGCAGATGCTGTGTATGTTTGACACAGCATCTGACCACCAGGACAGAACCGAAGTCCCTCTCGTGTGTACCCAGCAGGGGGAGGGCAGGCTGTGGTGTGCTTTGCCTGAGGTCCTGTTGGTCTGTGTGGATTGCACAGTGTTTCTGCAGTATGGCAGCCCGTGATGGTTGTGTCAACAAGGCATGACAGGTACATGAGGAGATTCAGTGAGTCCCGGTAATAGTGACATCCATCCATTGGTGGGTCTCAGTCTCTGCTCTCCCAGTACTTTCTATGAAAGCGGAAGAGTTGGAATAGGTGGAATTCAAAGATTTGTTTCTTGCAGGTGCTTGATGTGGTAACAGAGGTAGCTCCTGCCTGTTCCCCTCCACCTCTTTCATCAAGGAAATACTGGCTAAGCTCACTCCCCAGAACATGCACTGTCACTCAGGGAATAAACACAAGGGATTTGTGTTGTGGGTTAATTCTGCTGCTGGAAATCAAACCCCATTCGTGGTCAGATGACATCTTTGTTGGAAAGGGACCAAGGTTAAGAAGACAAGAAGGGAGGTTAGTTAAAATATGTCAAAGTCTCTTGGGTGTAAGTAAAGACTATAAATAAAAGCCTTTTAACGTGGAAAAGAACTTTAGAGTGATATGATCAGGCTCAATTTAGTCCAAATATTGCTTTATGCCATTAAGCTGTTATCAAGTTTTGGTTCAACTGCAATAGTTTTATGGCTTCAGTGCGGTGGGAACAGCTGCAGCCTTTATGCAAGTAAAGCATTTCCCCTGAAATGTTTGCAGGGAAGACTGCTGTATTGTGCAGGAAGCTGGGAGTGAAACTGCCTGGAAATGAATAACTAGAAAGTTGACCTCTAAATTTTTATTTTTTTTTTCCCTCCATCCCAGTGTAACTAGACAATCTAAGGATTTATTTCATGAACAATGATGGGATTTAAATGAGGTTTAGTTTTACATTCCTGTTAATGAATCCTCAAACTTAGTGACAAAAGCTGAATATTTTTTACTTATTTCCTGTTAGGCTGCAAACATGTCTGATTCAGCAGTGTCTTGAGATGATTTGTCAGTATGAGAAAATAAGTCACATCCCTCTTCCTCTTGGGATTAATAGAGAACAAGAATAATCTTGTACCCATAATATTATTTCAGTTGGCCTTGCATAATAGCCTGGAAATGGTTATACTCAATGCAGTGCTTTGTAATAATGATGTTTCATCCTTTGAAGTTGGGTTAATTCATGTCACAGTGTCAGATCTGCACAAATAATAAAACACACACCCCTCCAGGTTCTTTTAACTAGCCTTCATTTTCTGATCCAAGTTCTGCTACAGTCAATTAGAAGTGAGTGGATTTTGATGCTGTTTCTGCAGACATCCAGCACCACCACAGCCAGAGAAGTCCTGTCTCACATTTGGTATATTTACATGTCAGTGTGGCTGTGGGTTTAGGCAGGTCCTGGTATTTCAAAGCAGTCTTGCTGTGTATATGCTTGTGCTCAGAATCTCTGCAAAGCATGAGTAATTCCACCAAAATCACTGTGTCTGACCTGCTCCATGAGCCAAGGTTTTCCACACGCATCTGGACCCTTATTCCCAGCTTACATTAAAGAAAGTGAGAGAAATCAGGCCTCCCATAATTAATTAGAATCTGTGAGCTAGGCACATATGTAAATGTTTTCAGGGTCACAACTTAGCTCTTTATTTTTAATATACTTTGTTATTCATAATCTTTTTGGAAGAAATTGAAAATCCCACCCATAAGTTTCTATAGTGTCAAGCCTGCTCAGCCTTGACCTCTGCTCCCAGTGGTATCATTGGATTTACTGTTGACTTCAGCAGGAGCAGTCACAGCGGGTCTGAGTGCTTTTGAAAACCCTTTCCCTGTGTTTTTCTCTGTAAAACCCATCACTGTAGCTGCCAGATTATATGACACTGGGGTTTAAAATGACTTAAGAATGAGATCAAATTGTTAAGAAGGCTAAGTTGTAATAAAGCTAAGCAAAGTAAATTTGCTTTCTTTCTAATACAAAGCGACTTTCACAAGGGTTTAATTTTCTCTGGCCCAAGTGGAAAAACAATCGAGTTGGTTCATTCTGCACATGCGCGTGTTGATCCTGCTCCAGCAAAGCCCTGGAGATGGCATCCCACACTCACTACCATGCATGGGCTTACCCTGTGGTCATGGAAGCAGGTGAGGGAGGCTGGAATTAGGGCTTGAGTCCACTTCAGTGCCTTGGTTTCAGTTTCTCTCTCTTGCCCCACCACAGGGTGCAAACTTGAGAATCAGCAGTTAAGCCCATGTTTAGTTATTAATTTTGTGTGAGATGTGTCACTAGTTCTCCCCACTGCCAGAAGTGCTTTACAAATAGGAAACAGAAGATCTGGGAGCTCAAGGGGGATAAAGAGGGTCCAAATCTACCCCCAGACTGTCTGCACTTACTGTATTGGGGAAAAAGAGGGACAAACTAGAATTGCCTCCTCATGACGTTAGAAGCATAAATCCATAAAACATTGTGTAGCACCCAAATACTGCAGCACTAAAGTTCTTCTGTTGTTACCTGTGCACTGACTGGTGATAATGCTGTGCTTAAAGCCTTCGCACTCACATCTGTTTGCAGATGGCCTCTGGAGCAGGGTGGTCTCTTGCTGTAAGAGTGATGATAAATACTTTGCTCTTATGGATTAGATTATTCCTCACAAGTTGTTCTCTGTTGCACTGGAGGTCAGCTATACTCATCATCTGTTAGGATTTTTCTCCCCTGGGCCCCTTCTTGTTTTTTTGCAATTAAACCAGATCCTTTGTTCTGTGGTGTCAGCAGACAGGAGTGTTCCTCCAGGCAGTCGTGAAGACAAAAACGTGTGGTCAAGGGTGTTGCCTCTCTCTGCGGCTTTCTGCTCCTCTTCTCCCGTCACCAGCTCCTCATGCACGGTGCTTACTCCAGGGGTGTCCATACTGTGTCCATACTGTCCATTCTTCCGTTCACCTCCTCTTGAAAATACTCCAGATGTTATAATCTTCTGGTAAGACCTGAAACTGGCAGGATTTTTGTGTTTGTTTGTCTCCTTTTTTATTTTCATAAGCCTATAGACTGACTTTATTTCTCTTAAAGGTTTCTAGGGTGGGAGGTTGGTGTTCATTCCCTTTTAATTAAAGCAACATAGGGAATTAGGCCTTTCACAGGGGTGGTTCTTGTGATGATTGTGATTATTTTGTTAGTTTTTCTTCCATCAGAGCAAATACTTGGAAGTGTGAGTTGAAGCTTAAGCGCTTTTTATTATCAGGGAGTAAAATTACTACATTGTGGTGAAGTGATTTCTTTGCAAGGGGAAAAACTGTTGCTTGGCTGATAGTTTTTGCAATAGTGTAACAGAGGATGCCTCAGAGGACAGGACAGTGGTGGTTGCAAGGAGGGAGCAAGAATTTGGGCATCATAACACTGAAGCAGTTTGTGGACTGGCTCAGGGTGATCTGTGGCTTTTGCAGTACACCGTGAAGGAGGGCAGGTGGTGGGAGCCCAGTCCCTCTTTCTGACACTGTCCAGCTGTTTCCTACAGGAGTCTGTTTAAGATTAGGCTGTCAAAGGCACAGTTTCTCTTGACATTGGTACAACACTAAAAGAGTGTGGATATAGGGCTGAGAGCATCAGGAAACCAAAGCACTGCTCTTACCAGGCAATTTACAGTCTCTCATTCCCATTTTGTCCTCTTTCAAAGCAGTGCTCACAGGCTCATAAAACAGCCTCATGCAAACAGAAGCTGGTGCAGACAGGGTGTAGGAACCTCCCATTGGCATAGGGGAGTCACAAACTGGTCTTTTTCTGATCTTGGGGAAGGCAGTGAAATCCTCCTTCTGAAGGGCATGATTATTTTGGGTGAGCAAGTGGAGGATCTCAAGAGCAGTTCTCAAGCTGACATAGGGAAGCAGCTGGCTTTTCTGCCTGGAGTGTTCAAATTATTTCAGGATAGTTTTACAGTGTGAAAGGCTCCAGCAGGAAATTTTCTAAAGAGCCCAAGTGTCATCTGACCCTGATTCCTGTTTTCTAAAGTGTCAGTGTGTTCCTGGTGCGTGTTTGTGCATGTGTGTTTGGAAATTTGACTTCTGTTTCAAATTGGTTAGCTATTTTAATTACAGTGGAAGGAAGGTTATCACCCTAAGTGGCAAGAGCATCACTGTGCTTCCAGGAAAACCTCTATTTACCCATGGATCCCTGAGGAGAGGGGATAATCCTCTTCAGTCTCGTTAACTTCTGTCTCTTGCCTATGTTCATCTGGCACATAGCTTGTTTCTGGCACAAGGACACAGCTTCTCTTGGCTTCCTCAGCCCCATGAGCCACACATAGGTCCTTGGGGTGCTGCAGAGTAGACACTATGGGTGTTTATGTTCCATTCTGCAATCCTTTAGGTCCATCTCAGTGCCTGCACATGATGAAGGGACTGTCAGACTGTCCTCTTCATGCTCCTCTCTTTTTTTCCTCTCATCTATAGTTTGGAATTGTTTGCTGTCCCCCAGAGGTTCACTGATGCTGCATATGTTTCTAATCTTGTGGTGTAGCCAGACTGGTTTCTCAGTCACAGAAATGAGACATCGGCTCTGACGTCACTCAGTTTGGGTCTGATCTGTACTAGTCCTAGGGCCAGTCTCTGTTAGCATTAATGGCTTTTCCATTTGGAAATATATGCTTCCCTTTCTGCAGAGTTTCCCTGTTGCAATGCCTAGAAAGGGCCAAGAAAGACCTTTTTCTTCTCACCATGTGCGATGCCTGGGGTGGTTCCTCAGGGGCTCTGGGTTTATGCTGTGGTTTGTTACTGATACAGGTTTCCTTGCAGTTATAAGATGATCTAAAGCAATCTGACTTGTTGAGCTGGCTCAAAAGTGACCCTCCTGAATTACTCCCAGGCAGCTGAGCTGTCTGAAGAGTTGACAGCAGGGGATTTATCTGCTTATCATTAAAAATAAAATGTTCTGTATGCCTTCAAAAATATCACAGATTAGATTCTTTGTTTTGTGAGTATTTTCAAAAAGATCATGTCAGTGCCCTCTTTTCAAGTAATGATAATTTAATTAGTCCTCCAGTGCGGTGTCTGAAATGCACCTGTCTTGCCCTTTTGGCACATGAAGAAAAATTAATAAAATATGAGTTAAAATAAACAATGTGGAAAACAGAGTCATCCAAAGAAAAATTAAAACCCTCTACCTGCCAAACAAGAGAAACACCTGTGAAAAAAGACCCAGCTGGTACTTTTCTAAGTAAATAACATTTAAATAAATGTACTTGAAACAAGATTTGTGTATTGACTCAGAGTGACTTAAGGATCTGCTTGGAATTCAGGTGTCTCTCTTTTCAGAGAAGGGAGAACAAGAAGACTGGAATGTGCATGTTCATGAAATGCTCAAAATATGTGTGTAAGCTAAGGCTTGACACAGAATCAGTGAGTGAATGGGAGAAGTCCTTTTAATTCCCCTACATTCTGAATAAACTCTTTAACAAGTGATTAGGCTCATTGCACATAGTCCTTTGCCCCCCATTGGTCTTCTACGCACTGTGTCCATTCCTTGTCATGTCACATTCACCTTGGAGAGCAAAGTTACTGGAACTGGTTGTTACATGAGTGTTGCTACAGTGGGTTTGCTGAAACTGTGTTTAGACCAGGGGAGTCAGTGGTGAATCAGACCTAAACATTTCTTTGTGTCCTAAATATACTGAATGTGCCTCCTCTGTCCTTGCTGTAGTGCATCAGATAGGTGATTTTAGATGGTCCGAGAAGGTGAGGAGTCTCTGCTTTGGAGGTCTGTAACTACAGGTTAAACTGAATTATTCAGTAATGCCATAGGTAGAGTTGTTTGTACCATGAATCAGATTAATGGATTTGCTGGTCTCTTGAGCCCTAGTGCTGTATTTTTGTCATTTGGTTATTTGGACCCATGCTATGAGGAGGCTATGATGAAGAGTAATTCAGAGTGAGTAGCAATTGGACATGAAGGGTCAGTAGTTTGTGGTTGTAAGATCTCAGCCTCCAACAGAAGAATTTTAGTCTACCCAGTAGTAGAAACTGGTCAAAATCTGATATTTTTCCTAAGCTACTTCAGTTTTTTAATCCAAACTTCATTATTTCTGGACACCACCACTCTGATTTGCAAGTGGCACCAGTATAATTTGAATTTGTGTCACCACAAACCAGTCCCTCAGTTGCATGTGGTCTTTGAAGTACATTCAGAAAGTCTCTTGTCACAGAGCAATCATTGTAGCAGTTGCAAGAAATACTTTTATTTCCTTCTTCTTTTCTGTCTAGAAAGAAAAAGCCCAATCTTTCAAATCCATTTGCAGCAACATGGTTTTATGTAACTCAGCAGGAAATACTCTTGTGTATCTTGCAGATGAGTGCAGTGGAAGGTTCTGCTGCATGTTGTGGGCTGTTGGGTACCTGAGGAATTCTCTGCTGGACTCCACTGGTCCCACTTCCTTTCTCTTTCCATACCCATCCCTTCATACACAGGACCTTCCTAGTAGTTGAATCTTACCCAGCGTTGCTGTGGCGAGTATAGCATCACCAAGTGCTGAACAAGCTGCCTTTAATGCTGTGTATTTCTTCTAGTCAGGTAATTTCAAGGTATGACCTGGATTTTGCTTTGCACAGGTGCCCAGTGTTAATTCAGGTGCTTGGCACCTCTCTGCTATTTATTAACTTCTTTAGAAGCTACAGAGGAACTCAGCACTTTGTTTGTGAACAAATTAATCTCGGGGACTGTCTTGTGTTTGTGCGGTGTCTGGGACAGTGGGTTTTTGCTCTGGGAATAAATCCTTTGGAAAATATCTTCAGGTTCCTTGCAAAAGAACCGCTTCTCTCCAGACATCTCCCCCTGCCCTCACACTGCTGTTTGGGAAGTGATATTTCCACCATGCTGATCCCAAGAAGGGGACCCACTCTTACCCTGCATAGGGAAAAAGTGCGGGCTCGTTCTGCCTAAATCAGTGTGGAAAAATATTTTGCGGGGGGAGGCTGAATTCCATCCAAACATAAATAGAGTAGCATGCCCCAGAATATCTTCTTGGTCTAAATCTTGCTCAGCAGTCGAAAGTCCCAAGTACCAATAAAGTCACTGACTAATGACCATTACTCAGTTCCTTTGGGTGCTTGGCTAGGGGCACTCATAGTTTCCAGTCATACGATTACTCCTTTTTTACTTTAAGCCATCCTGTTTTCTTTTAGTCTTTCAGCCTTAAAGAAATATTGAGTAACTCTGTGTTTTACTTCTTAATGGCAAAGTCAAGGGATCCCAGAGACACAGGTCTTTTGACTTCCCTTCCTGCTACCTGGAAACACCTTTTTTATCTCTGAGATGTGCCAGCTGATGTGTTAGTTCTCTTTTCCATTATCTTTTCTGAGCCTTTCTTTCTCACCCCTTTTCCACTGGAACCATAAACAAATTGGGATTTTCCAAGCAGAAATGTGTACCTTAGATTCACAGTGGAGATGAATCAGCACCAGGACATTTGCTCTGCACACTGAGTTTTTGATGAGGAGACATGAAGGGATTAAAATCCAAACCTGAACTGCAATTTGGCAAATGATCTCGGTAAAAACCTTAGGGAAAGCCAACCACATTTCTCAACTGTTTGTTCTTGTCTGCCTGTAGAGATACAAAGAACAGCCAGCCTCCAGACAAGTCATTGGCCTGGCCCATGAAGAACCTTCAAAACAGTTCCTTGTGGTCTTTTGCAGGAGTTTACCTGCAGGAAATAACATCTCTGTTTTCCATAAGACCTGTGAGTCCTTGAGCTGGCACTGGCCCCTTGTCCTGTGTCATTCAGAACTGCAGTGTGGCTCCAGTGTTTAGTGATCTTCAGTATCCAGCCACATCTCCCAGGGTTGCGTCTTTGGGTGGGCAATGCCTCTCCTGGGAGGTCTTGCACTTCTGTACCAAATGGAGTTTCTGGTGTTGTGATTTCAAGAATGCCACCTGTTGCCTTAGCTACATTCACCCCTGTTGTGCGTGAGACATAGAGGACCATGACTCAGAGATCAGAACGTGGGTCCATGGTGGCTTGAGCTGAGTTTCTGAGTGCAGTCCAGAGTGGCAGAGGAACCATTTCATCCTGACCTGGGTCCTGGTGAGCTGTATCAGTCCACTGCTGCTGGGAGATTGTTGCCTGCTTCCTAAATGTGGCCCAAGTGTTTCTTTTTCACTGAAGTAACACCAAAGAATGCTTGAACTATGCAGCAGCTGCCCCTGAAATTTACTGGGATGTAGTTTCTGCAGTAATTATCTACAGTTCCTGACATATGCCACAGTCCAATCCTGTGGCTGTGCCATGCTGGTATACTTGACTTACGTCATTGTGGGGGTGGATTAAAAGTATTGCCCTTCAGTGAAATATCTTCATCTGTGGAACCTGGCATAGTGAATTTTTGATGGCAACACTACACCTCAAATTGTGAGTAGGGATAAAGAAGAATCCTACATCCAATTGACCATGGCAAATCCAGTTCAAGCTGGAAAGGGATATTTTTCCTCTCATTAGGCAGAATGTGATTAATTTCCCATGTGGAAAATTGTTCAAGACAGACGTTGCTCGTAAATTATGGTTTAAGAGATCCTATTACTTCATGAGCCATCAAAACCTACTGTGCCTCCCAAAATAGCAATAAGAAGATAATTATATTAACGGCCTTTCTTGTTATTTGATGTGTGACTGACATAGGCTGTAAGCTTATTTTCTGCTAGGCTGGAGCCTTCATTTTAGGATGGATGTTTTGGCATTTGTGGACATTAACAACAATCATTGGTTTCTGACATTTGAAATAAAAATTTTGCAGGAAAGTTTTTAAATAGGATATTGAAAGCTAATAGGTGTCAATGGCCCACAGTTGGAAACAATGCGTCCTCTAGGTATGAAGACTTTAAACCTTCCTATCTGAAAAGAAACTTAGCTTAACCAGCAGAGGTTTTTGAGTGATCTGCTCTAGAATCCATGCTGTTCAGCCCATGATCTGCAAAAGAGGGTGTTAGCGATATAATTAATTTGGCTGGTCATGAACTTTATTTAGGAAACTCAGATTTGGAGCTGATGTAGATTCTCATGATATACGTGGTAAAAAGGCTGTTTGGTGGTGGTAAGTACAAGGCAGTTCTGGCGGGAGCGCAGAGGGGCAGAACCATTGCAATCTAGGAAGGAGCCTTCAGTAATTGTGAGGGTGTTTCCATGAAAACTGCAGCTCAACAGTCAGCAGCAGTGAGAAAGCCAAAGGTGGTGTTAGAAGGTATTAGGCAAAGAATGGGAACAAAACCCAGAGCTTCAGCTGCGGAAATCCACAATTTCCCCACATTATGAATACAGCGTGCAGGTCTGGTGTTGCCTCTCAGAAAGTGAGATAATAAACTAAGGTGCTGAGAAGGATGACAGAGGTGATTACAGAGGCGAATTGGCTTCTGTAGGATAGGAATAAATATATTAAAAGTCTTTAGTCTGGAACAAGGTGATGGTTGGGATAGGGTAGAAGTCTGTGAAATCACAAAGAATTTGAGAGAGTGAGGAGGACATGATTATTTTTATTTCTCAGAATGCAAAAACCAGGTGCAGCCTGTGAAACCTGGAGAGTAAGCTGAAAGTGAACAATAATAATAATTGTAATAATGTGCTGTGTGATTAAATTATGAAATTAATTTCCAGAGGACTCTATAAGGACTGCAAAATCTGTGGGTTCGAAAATGTGCTGGAGCAATTTCTGTAGGGTGAAGCCAGCACTGGTTGCTAAAAGTTATTTTCTAATTCTCAAAGTGTCTAATCCCTGCTGTGCAGGAATAGGGATTGTGTGTCAGGAGAATGATCCCATTACATGTCTCCTGTTCTTGAATTTCTTGCCTATTTTCTACTGGCTACTCTGGTAGACAAGGATCTGGATTACAGAGATCTTTGACCCAAACAAATGCAACACTCTTAACCTCACTGCAACAAAGTGGATTAAATCTTCTGTCCCTTTTTTAGTGTGTGATAACCCCCAGTGGAGCTGCGTTCTTGAATTGCAGCAGCTGAACAAGTAGACAGTGATCCTCCACCTAGTAGTGGAGGAGATGGTGTCTGTCTATTCTTGACCTTCTGCTTTGAGACCTCAGGTCTGCAGTATGGACCACCTCAGAGGGGTTATATGAGGTCCCCAAGAGTGTGAGTTTGTATCTCTGTCCAGCCCTGCATAGCACAGCACACCAGGACACAAAGGCAGACTGCATTTGGGGAGCTGCCATTCCTCTGTGGTGGCGCAGGGGGAGAAAGACAGGTTTGTTTGTGGTGTGGATTTCATTAGCAGTCAGTCCTGCTTGGCAGCTCCCTGTCTCTGTGACTTCAAATGCAATTAATCAGGGCCAAAAAGGTAATTGCCAGCTCACATTCCTAATTCAGGTTTCTGTGCCTGTTCATGTTAGTGTTTTTTCTTTAATTTAGCAGTAAAGTTGGGGTTGTTTTCAAGTTTTTATGCTGCTGGGCTAGCAATCCTTATTAAAAGTAAAAAAATAACATAGCATTAGTTTCCAGTCCATCTTTTTTTCTTCTTTCTGGGCAAGGAAACCCATATTAACCGTGAAAAGGAAATGATAGTCCTATGGTCCTGCTGTCACCTTGGCTGAACATACTTTTCCTTGGAGCATTAATCCCTGAAAGAGGCTTTTTATTCTGCAGTGGGCAAAGCTGTTGACATCTGACAGTGCTGTTTCCTTCTTTGGTCCAACATAGGCACCTTGCTGTAGCCAGGAGAAATTGGCCCAGAAAAGCTGGGAATGCTCAGCATCCTGACCTCCAGGGCAGCAGCTCTGTGCTCTGAGTTGCTCTCCTACCCTTAACACTACATTTGCTTGCACGTGGACAAGCTGAGAGGAATTTTTCAGAAGATCATCCTCCACTGACTTCTGGCATCAGCAGGCACTGCTGGTGCCAAGTTGCACTTGAGCGTAGTTTGGATTAAGCGGCTTGAGCTGGAAGCAGCTGATGTGCTCACACATGGAGGAGCTGGGTGTGAAGGAGGCTAGTTATCTGATAAATAATTATAAAATCATTTCCCTATTCCTGTGCATTGGCTGAGCCATGATAAGTGCTGTTGTGAGTGCTTTTAGTCATGGAGCCGAGGTGGAACAATCTGAGTGAACTCTGCTGTCCTTAGGAAGCCGACTTACTGGACACTGGCTCATGCTGCTGTAGGCTACTTGTACCCACGTGGATCACCATGTCCCCCACCTACCACAGGAGTGGGCATCCATCAGCTGGAAAGGGGCAGTAGGGGTGACTTCGTGGTCAAGAGTTAAAGAGGAGGTGCCACTGAGTTACCTGGCCACAGACCTGATCCAAAGGCTGTTTCATCAGGCAATGTGTTGTGGTGCATTGGCCTTGGCTGGACACTATGTGTCCAAGAAGATGCTGTATCACTCCTGTCCTCAGCAGGACAGGCAGGAGCAAAATAAGATGGAAAAAAACCCAACTTGTGGGTCAAGATAAAGCAGTTTGGTAAAGTGGAAGCAAAGGAATACAAAAGATTATTCTCTACTTCCCGTCACCAAACAATGTCTGGCCATGTCCCAGGAAGAAGGGCTTCAACACATGTGATGGTTGCTCTGGAAGACAAACATCATAAAGAATAAATACCTGTTGTCATCTACTGAGAATTCAGCTTAAAACTAGTCAGCAAGTTTCACTTGGAGGACTCCAGGAGAGCACTTCCATTTAGGAAACAAGAACAGTGCTCTCTTTTGCACAGCACAGGGGATTTAATTTCTGAATACAGTTCTCTGAAATTCTAGCTGGTGAGTTCCAGCCCCTGACAAGCACAGCTAGTCATGTTTGCTGCCATGTTGTTTGTTTAATTTCTGTGTTAATGCCCCTGCCAATCTGACTGCTGAATTTCACCTCCTATAATGTAGGGCATGTGTAACCTGGAAGCTGACTTAATCAAGGTCTTCCACTGGAGAGAGTCCTGCCTCATTTGTGGCAGAAATCGAGGATTTGTTTTTTGATTAGAATAAATGTTTGAACAGAAAGATTTTCTGCCCCTCGGTACCAAGGTAGATGTATTTGCATTCTGCATGTGATCAGCAGAGGGATCTGGGGACTGGCTTTATGGCTTTCATTAGTGTGTGCTCATTTTGTGACCTTGTGAAGCTGCCTTTGCATCCCTACCCCTCAATTTCTTCCTGTAATGTTCCTGTAAGAGTATACGCCGTAGTACATTGCTATGGCATGACCAACCCCCTGGTAATAATAACTTTGATCTGCGTGATGTGAGAGCAAATATTATTTTATTCACAGCTCTAACTCTCAACCAGTTTAAGGGTGGAGTCTTCCAAGCAGTGTTATTACCTGTCACACCAATGGATGTGGCTAGAACCTTACTGTGCTTTTCCAGTGTAGTTTGGTAAGGGTGTGGTGCACATCCATCTCCCTCCAGTGACCTTGCAGCCGGGTCCTCTACCCCAGTGGATGTAGCTCAAAGGCTCCTTGTTGGTGAGGCTGACACTGGCCCTGTGTCTGTGAGGTAGTGTCTCAGGCTTACTGTCACACCAACTCCTGCACGAATGACAGGTCTCATAAGAGCTTTTAAGAGCGCAAATGTTTTAATAGGCTTGATTCCTTAAGACTTCTGCTTTAAAATATGGAGGTGGAACCATATGGTCCTTACCTGAGGGTCCTTGCCAACAGTAGAAAGACTCCTGTTGATTTCAACAGACCCCAGTGAGCAGGGTGGTACTTGGTGTGTTTTTGGAAAGAGCAGAGGAAGAGTTTAGTTAGTGTAGCTACAGGAGTATGGTTGTGCCTCTCAGGAAGAGCATTTTTCAAAGTTAAGGTGGCTCAAAGACATTTGAGAGGCTCTTGCCTTTTCCTACTCTGGGTCAGACACTGAAGCAGCTCAGACAATACAAGCATTTTCGCCAGCAAATACGTAACACCAACGGGAGCTGCTGGTTCCCAAACTTGTTGGACCAATGTACAGTGATCCACATCATTCCAACACTGGCCATGGAGTGAAAGTTAAACTGGAACATAGCTCTGCAGACTCTGTGGACTACTAGTGATTTGGTGGTCACGTGTTAGGAACCGCTAACTACCTAGATGAAAGCAGGACAGTGACTTCAGCTGATACAGGAGGAAAGCCAAGTGTTTCAGCAATGAGGTGCAGTGGTTGGTGTTCCTCTGGTCAATTTGATACAGGTTCTAGATAGTTTGATCATTATTTAAGCCCTGGTATTTTTGTACATTAAATGACTTGGTCCTGGATATTTGGAAGTGGATCTTTTTGGAAGATGTTCAACAAAACAAAACAAAGAATGCAGTGGTTGTGATTCTTATCTGAGAGAAGTGTGCACAGGCAAGGGTGACGTTTTGTATCTGCATAGACTTTCCTGTTTTTCTATGCCTTTTGCCCCCAGCGTAACAAAGATTATGTGAAGAGAAGGACACTTCTGCATCCTCTGTGTGAGAAAGCCCTGCTGTTTCTTAGGGCAATGTTTCCCAGATCTTTTGAAAACCTGACCCGCTTTTGGCTCCTTGTCTGTGTGGGACTTGAATTCATCATCAGGGCAGTTCCTGCAGGTGAGGGTGTGCCAGTTGCCCATTTGCTGGCTTCAGGTATACCCTCCTCCCTCTGCCCTCAGACAAACTGACTGCTTTCTGCAATTAAGAGCCCTTGGTGTCTGCAGGCTAATGTAGCACTTGCAATCAGTAATTACAAATGAGTTCACTTTCCACCCTGGAGAAGCTGAGGTGGGTAGTTCAAGGAGGCACCGATTTCACTGCAGAAATTGAAGACCTGACCCACTGATTTAACACTACCAGCATTTTGCAATCACTCACAGACTGGGAAGTTCAATTTTAAGGGGTCTGGGGACCTGTTCTCACACTGGAATCATCTTGTGTGGGGTAGATGCTTTACTTTGCTTGCTCTGGTGGTAAAGTTGGTTTAAGCAAGGTGATGGATCTCCTCAGGTTTGCTGGTACGCACAGACCAATGCAAAGGAAGCTGCCCCACAGTGGGAAAATTGGAAGGATCATTTTGTACGACTTTTGCCTGCCCTTTCTAGACCAAA
Organism: Grallaria varia; assembly: GCA_013396735.1. NCBI lineage: Eukaryota > Metazoa > Chordata > Aves > Passeriformes > Formicariidae > Grallaria > Grallaria varia. The sequence goes on from VWZG01000268.1 coordinate 158,527, forward strand.
CTCTGCATAATTTGCCTATGCTATGATTCCTGCCTTGCTTTGGAGAGGTGGGAAATCTGCTGCTGGAGCAGCTGAGGAGGAGATTACAGGAGCAGTGGGTTGTTTCGGTGACCGCAGCAGAACACAGAGCAATATGAAGTAGCTCTTGGCTTATGCAAAACACTGTACAAACAGTAACAGAGCTGTTAGCTTGAGTTTTGCACCCCATGGTCCCCATCTGTCACTCCTCAATTTCAGCATTGGTGTTCCTGGCTTTTCTCCTTCCAGCTGTGCCTGATGCCTGAATTTCTGAAGTGTGTACTAGCAAAGCTGTTCTAGAGCTGATGCTGTTGTCCCAGAAGGATAGTAGCCACCCCTCCAGACAGTGGAAAACAGACAGGTTCAAAGGTAGGAGCTCTTTGCTGGTAGGGAATCCAGCCTCACTGCTTGCCTATCTTTGGTTTCCCTTTGTACTTAGTCACAGAAGGGCGTATTCTGCTTATTGCTTCTAATGGAGGAGGGTTTCTCTTCCAGGTGATATTTTAAAAAAGCCATGTTATTTCCCATGCTGTATTGCTTCTCGGTGATTTTCTTTAACGTTGTAGGTTTTTCAAATTAAAACAGGATCCAAGGGCAGAAGGACACCCTCTCCACCATCCCCCATATCTCAGGGCAATATTGTTATTGCTTGTGTGGCTTTCCTGGCTGCCCCATCTGTCTCCATCACCTCTTGTCACCTTCCATAGTAATTCCTGCTGATTAGCAAAGGCTTTTATCAACTGAGGCTCTTTGGTAAGCCAAGTTCAATCAACAGTTCTGACTCTGTCACGAGTTTCTACTTATTAAAAAAGTCCTTCCCCCTCCCAACGGTGGAAACACTATGAATCATTTCCCTCCCCTTTCTTTGTCAGGAGCAAATGGCATCAGTGTTAGGACGCTGGCACTGACTTTCTGACTCCAGGAAGTCATGGGTGAAACAATCCATGGAAACTGGAATCCCCATATAAAAGTAAGACATTATTTTGTAAGAAACACACCTCCCTTCTGGCTGCTGTCAGATTGCCATCTGATTGACAATCACACGTACTTCCATAAGAAAAATAATTTTTTTCTTCTATTCTGTAGTGCTGTGTCTTTTTTACATTGTAATGTGGGACTGCATGTTTGAATGCTCCATTTGGGAGATAGACTGTGTAGCAGACATCTGAGAGTTTTAGGCAGGACCCTGAGGTAGATGTCACATATTAAATAGGTTGAGGAGGATTTGTGTCATATTTGATTGCAAACTTCTGCCTCTTTGGTGTATAAAAATAATAATGAGTAGAAGCCTTCATAAAAATAGTTGAGCAGCAAAACGGCTTTAGTTACACTGGAGGAAGCTGCTTAGCCCAAAAGGAGAACCTGTAACTGCATGAGGGCTAAATTCTATATTTTTTAGCAATGCAACCATGGTGTAACAGCAAAAAGAGTCTGATCTCATCTCATAAGCAGACCGTCTCTAAGACGTTGATCTTAGATTGAACATATTGCTTGGCAATATATACAGACCTGGTACCTCCCAGATTTTCAAGTAAGAAAAAAGTAGAGAATCAACAGCACATTAATAAGGGCAACATGAAGAGGCAGAACTGACAGACCCGCCACAGCTGGAGCTCCTGTAGTCAGAGGCAGCACATGTCTCTTTTAAACGTAAATCAGATGAGACATTAGAGTATATTTAATGCTTCCCATTAGTCTTCAGGCTGTCTGCTGTAGAATATTTATCATATGGCTTGCTTCATATACAGCATTCTGAAGTGTGGTGATGATGCTTGGAGTAGAAGATTAAATGCATTTGTCCATCATCCCTTTGACAGTGGGTTTGGTCTCTTCCTAATCTCTGACAGACGCTCTTTGCATGAAACAACTGGTGTCCTTAGACCAATCCATCACCCAGAGGTACCATGAAATGAGACTCAATCTCAGCAATCTCAGACTAAGACCAAGAGGTGGATCTGTTCTCTGGTAGATTTGGAAAGGAGCTAACAGCAATTTCCCTGGCTCCTTGTTACCCCTGCCACAGCTGTCGCTGACTGCCTGGCTCTGAAAGAGCAGCAGAGCTGGCAGCTCAGGGCTGAGCCAGTGGCACAGCGGCAAGGAAGGTACTGAAGACATCTCTAGAAGGTCTAGGAGGCCTAGATAGGCTCTATCTTTCCTTGGCAGTGATAAGTGTGATTAGGAGATTTGCTTTAGAGGCTGTCTTAGAGTTTACAAATTGCCAGTCAAGGGCAGTAGCTGCTGACAGCTGGCATCTGCTGTGTTGGTAGGGGCTGTATACTATATGTCCCAGTTCCTTGGAGAGGAAAGGCTGGATTCCCCTGCTAGGCCACCCCACTGGGGACTTCTAGTGTTTCTCTGCCTAGTGGCACCCAGTGCTGTCCTGCCTCCACACTGCTCCACAGTGTCACCAAGCCCACCAGGAGCTGGGCTTCTTCCCTGCAAATCCATGTCCTTGACCATTACAAAGCATTAGGCTGTGGTCCCTTCTGGTATGCTCAGCACAGACTAATCTAATTAATGTGAGCACCGGAGTGTTAGAGTGGATTTAAGCTGGCTTGTTCTTGGGCCTTGTAACACTTGTTAAAAATATGTGTTGCTCTAAGTATGAGGTTATGCTGGAATAAAGTGATATTCGGGGGATACCTCTAAGCTTGCAGAATCAGCAGCTGCCAGATAGACAGTCTGCTGCGTAGCTTTATTATTCCCACTTTGTGCACCCGCTGTGTGTACAGGAGGAAACAGGTCTTGTGAGAGAAGAGGTGTGTGGTCATGGAACTATAGACTACATCTGTACATAGATACTGGGAGATGAAGGGATGACTTAAGATGTCCTCTACATTTCTAAACATGATACTTTGCTTCTTATCCACATTAATTTCCTAGGAATAATATTTTCTTTAGAGAAAAAAGGATCAAAATAAATATTGTTATCCTGCATTAGCAGCAGGGCTGGAGCCCGGTGTCTTTCCCACATCTTTCTTTCCAAGTGCTGCTGTCCTCAGAGCCCTTTCTAACATGTGCCAGACCTCCCTTGGCCCTGTCCAAGCCTGGCACACCGGTGAATGAAATATTTGCATGAGGCAGCGCCGTCTCATGTAACTTATAAATTCCCATCTGAGTCTGAGACAGACCTCCTGTTCATTTCCTAGCTAGGCTGCAGCATGGTTAAAAAGCTTCTCATCCTTCTGTAAAATGGGGTTGTAGTGCCTGAGGAGGCTTAAAAGAGCCGTGGTAAAATTCAGGAGAGAGGAAGCAGCACTGTATGTACTCAAGTAGAATAGATCCCTTCCTTAGAGAGGTGGCTTTTCCCAGAGGAAACGCCAAGTGGCACATAAACCACTACTCCACCCTTGCAAGGAAATTGCCTGGACTGTTCCACATTTACCAGCCACCCCAGGACTTCCCTGCATCATGTTAGTGCTGGGTGAAATACTCCTTTCCACTTCCATGCTGATGTGCCCTTGCTGCTGTGCTGTCTGCCTTCTCATTATTTCTTTAGGGTGACCCTACCTACCTTGTTAGGCAAAGCTTTCCACTAACGGCGATCTGCACTCATTTGGAGAATGTAAAGAGTGTGCAACATGGATCTCTCAGATTACCTTCCTTTTGTCATCCTGGTGGGACCTCCCTTGCTTTTGGAGGAAGACCAGGGGAAATGAGGGAACTGGAGAAAGCAGTAGTAACTCGTTCTGGATCTGCAGTGGTCCCTGCTGATTGGTCATGATGGCTTCTGTCAGCAGAGTCTGTCTTCCCAGACAAGCTGGGCATTTGGGAAGTTGTCCCTCCTTAGATGTGCTTCAGTACCCCTGTCAGTGAAACTTCTTTGCCTGAGGACCTCCAGAATTTGTGAAGGGGTCCTTTGGTGCCTGACAGAAATGGATGTACTTGCAGAGTGTCTTTGTTTTTCTTCTTGCTTTTTAATTTGTTGACTGCTACTGAAGGGTGCTCTAAAATACTCATCCTTCTCCAGATTTCAGTTTTGAATGCCATACTGGACCGGGCAGCTACAGATCTTCTGCACAAGCCTCATCGAGCCTTTTCCAGCTTCCAGTAGTAGAGGGAAGATCTTCCATTTACTGAAGGGATGAAAATGGAAGCACCTTCTAGGCTTTGTTTTGTCCTAACACCACAGTTTTCCTGATATTTTTCATGTCCATTTAAGGACTGAATTAAGATTCTTCATATCCTGGGGTCTTTTTTGTACTCTGTTTAATATAACATTCTTTATTATTACTTTTAGGAAAGCTGAGTTGCATTTACAGGAGATCTTTAATGTGTTTAAGGCTTTGGTTCCTTACGTTTTTTTATGGTCACTGGTTCAACTTTCAACTCGTGGCTTGAACTGAAAACAGGAAAGCCAGAAAGTGAGAATGTTTCCAAAATGTCGCTTTCTCTTTGCAGTGTATTTATAAAAAGGTGCAAAAAAATACCAAAATCTCCTACACCAGTATTTCTGGAGTACTGAGAAAGAAGCAAATCTTTTCTCTACAGTTACCCCCACATCCCTTCCCCCCCCCAAAAAAAAACAGCTTACTGCAGTTATGCAGCACTAGTACACAGTGATCTTTGAGTCTGTCAGAAGTGTCTTAGAAGGGCAGGTAATTCTCACAGTTTACCAGACAGAGAAGCATGCTTTGGTGTGTCTAGAGTGGATCAGTGCAGGGAGATGGGAGTGCCACTTTCCTCCTCCAGCAGCTTTTGACTAAATTGCTTAAGCCCAGATGACCGCCTCAGACACCCATTGAAGATTTCCCCTGTGCTCTCTGACTGCATCGAATCACATCCTACAGGGATGGCTCAACACCAGCTTAGTAATGAGATAACCACAGGGAACCCAGAGAGATAGATTTATGGCACCAGGAAATGGCTTTACCTCACAGGACAAACTGTTTTGTTGCCAGAATTGGGGGTGAAGATAAACCACTTTCTCCTGTCTGAAACAAAAGGCTTTAACACCTTCCAGATTAGCAGCTATGGAAGAAAAGGCAACCAAAAGGGGCAGTGTCTGGGAGGGTTAAAAGCCTCTGCTACTAGACTGTTAAAGGCTATCATTTCATTAACCTCTCAGAGTGTGTAATTGTGACAAAGTCAAAGCCACATACTCGAATTTTGGATCTGATTTCATTTCCTAGTCCATTTTCTTATCTCATGATCTATAGATGAGTATCTTATTTGCTGTTGGCAGAAGAAGTTCAGAGCAGGGAGTGGTGTATATGTTGTGGGTTTTTTACATAGACATTTCATGGACTAAATAATGCTGGCAGATACTTTTTTCTTCCACCACAAGGAGGACATGTAATTTATTCTTGTCTTATTGCATTAAAAGAAATAGAGCACAAAGGGAAAAGGGAAGAAAACCACCAAAAAAGGATATGAAGATATAATCCCTTCTAGCCAAAAAAATACCAACTCTATGACATCCTTATGTGTGGGGAAACTCAGCTCCTAGATTATTTTGATAAACTTTGTTACAATCAGTTTCACACAAAAACCAGTTGTTTATTTAATCTTAACTGCTTGCAGAAATGTCATCCAGTAATGACATGGAGATTATTTTTTTTTTAGTTTCAGAAAAAGAGTTTGTTTATTTTTCTTCTATTATTTGGTTTCTCTCTGCAGATTTATAAGGGCCCTGTCACTAACAGCCTTGTATTTGCTTGTTAGCTGGGTGTGTGGTTTGTCTGCCTGCAAGGGCTGGAGGATCCACAATGGGAAGCAGCTGACTGGGGAGTGGATGGAGCCTGAATCCCACCCCAGCAATGCCTCCTGCACAGCCAGCATGGACGTGCCAAAGTGACCCTGAATAATTAGCCAATCATAACATAGTGTTGGTCTATTCCAGGATAGTGCTATCACTAAAAGAGAACCAAATCCTTTTGTGTTATCTAATCAGAAAAACTCTCTTGTCCCATTAGTTTCTTATGTAGAGACTTCCTTCCAGTGGCTCACACAAGCAGGACATTGGTGGCAGTCACCAAGGTTTCACAGAGCTGCTGTGTCTTTGGGAGTTGTTGGCCATGTGCTGTGTTTCCTGTGCAAACTTCAGACCAGCAGCATCCAGCTGCAAGAAGTGCCATGGATGCTGCTGTAATCACTGTCTCCCTGCGTCTCTCCACTGCCTGCCCTGCAGTGCCTTTCTGCGCAGTTTGCTCTGAGGCCAGGAGTGGATCTGCTGCTCACAGCTCCTTCAAGTGTGCTGTCCTGTGTGCCTTGTAGCGATGGGGGGCTGCAGGCACACAGAGCTGCAGCTGTGTGAACCTCTCCAGCACTGGGACTTCTTGGCTGGGGACGTAATGGGGTTGCAGAGCTGGACCACTGGCATTGCCGACAGCTGTGGTTGGAGCCAGGCATGAAACCCTGTCTGCTGACCTTTCTGCTTGGTGCTGTTGTGCCATCCCACATAGCAGCTGATGCCCCCCTAACCTTCCCCTTTCATCCGTTCCCTCCTTAGGCAAGATTCTGTTCCGGAGGAGCCATGTGCGAGACGTAGCTGTGAAGAGGCTGAAGCCCATCGATGAGTACTGCAGGGTAAGAGCTCCGAGGAGCACGGGGCAGCCCTGGTGGGTGGGGTCAGTGCTGGGCTTTCCCTGATGGATACAGCAGACAGGTTCATCTGTGTCGAGCCCATGGACCAGTGTCTTCCAGGAGTGCTTCTCCTGATGAGTGAAAGCCTGGAAGTTTATTGCAGGACAGAAAAGCACAACTCTGTTGAGAAGAATATTAAGTTGCCTAATCTTTCCTTTCTAGCCTAGAGTTTATGATTTGATGATAATTAGTCCTCTGTCAGTAGATTAAAAATCGTTTCTAAGCAAGTAGGATTCCCAGTTTTTGTAGAGGTATCAAGTGCGCGAGCACGTAATTTAAACCTGAGACTTATTTCCCGTGAAGTTTTCTTTCCATTTTTAGAAAGCCAGAGGAGCAGGTGGAGGGGAAAAATTGCATTCCCAAGAACTTCTCCAGTCAGACATTTGCTCATCCAAAATTGGAAGCAGATTGCCAAAGTGCCTGGGGCATGCTGGGGGTTGGTGGTGAAACCCATGCCATCTGCACCCCCGGGCGAGGAAGCTGCATTTTAAGTCTTATCTCATAAGATCAGGCTTTTTTGTATGACAATTAACGCACTGTCTTCCTGCTGGCAGCTGAATGGCTCTCTTTAAACTATGTAGGGTCTCACTGGGTCCCCAGCCGTCTCCTTCAGACAGGAACTGCTGGCGACAGGAGCAGTGAGGGCTGGCTGATGTCAGGGTTCACCCAGCAGACGCGTGGTGGGGAAAGCAGTGCCTTACAGTGGGGGCAGCCTCTTTGGGACCGCGTTGTCTGTGCCCCAGACAGACCTGACCTGACCTGGTCGTGCCCGCCGGTGCTCCGCTGGTCATGGCCGAGAGATGTGCTGTGGCATTGCCTGCTGGCACATGTGTTGACACCGAGGTGCTGTGATTGCTGCTCTCCTCCTCATTTCCTTTATTCTCTGCTGGAGAAATCTGGCTGAGGTCACAGATGCACAGAATCATAGAATGGCTTCACTTTGGTCCAGATTTGCTGCTGCTGCCCAGGCGTGGCTGGATGCTTCCCTGAAGCCAAGCTGTTTACTTAATCTGTGTATTAATAGGTACTGCTTTTGTGATCATAAACCCAGCCAGGCTGGGATTATCCCAGTTTGCCCCAGTCCAGCGTTTCCTTTTTCCAGCAGCAGGCACAGTGGTGCTCAGTCCTGAGTATGGCAGCCCTATAGTGACTTCTCCAGAATTTTATCCCAGCTTCCACTGGTCTCTGGCTCATATGCTTTTTGTGCCTGATGTAATGTCTTTTTATTTCATTTGTAGATTAATGTAATTTGTATTTAATTTGCCTCTGTACTTCAAAGTAGAAGGTGCTTAAATCTGGATGTCATTGGAGAGCAAGGCTTATAGTCACTGAAAAGCTTGAGCAGGAATTGCATCTCATGTATGTGTGAGTGCTTCAAGAGGGCTACATCCTCTGTAGTGTCTTTCTGCATGGGGTGTTAGGTCTCTGGAGAAAAAGGACCCTGGCTAACTCTTCTATCCCCCAGGGATGTGTCTTGTTGGAGAATGTATGACTGGTGACTGAGCTGGGCTTCTAATAGGTGAGCCCTTCAGTTAGTGCTGGAAAGTAAAGCAATGACAATTTGTTGCGTTTTTTTTTTTTCCATCCCCTGCATTTGACTATAAACCCATGCCTGGACATTAATTTGTGTCCAGAGTGGATGATAGACAAGTCTGTGCCCACTCTTCAAAAACAGAGTAGAAGTAACTATGATGTCCTGTTCGTCATCCGATCCAGTTGCAGGCTGATTTTTTTGCCTTTTGCTATATCTTCCTGCTAATTGCAGAGAGTAAATGAAGATGGTAGCTGGTCATGCATTTGTCTGGCCCAGGACATACCCAGTCATTCTTAAATCCCACAGCATATAGTTGGCAACCTGTGTAAATAGAGGGACCTGAGAGTTGCAACTTACACCTCTCCCAATGTCAAGAAGTTTGCACTTTTTATGAGAATAAGTTTTCCTTTTGAACATTTATGGTTCATCCAATTTGTATTTATTTAGAGAATGACTGTCGTATCTTATTGCTGTTCCAAACTTGGCCTAGGATATGAAAGTCCACAAGACTGAAAATAATGTGAAAATCAGGCAATGACCAGCAAAGGTACAAACAACTTGGGGAAGCAGCTTGTAGGAGAATTTCGTGGTACAGTGAAGTCAGCAGTTGTTCTGTTACTGACCTTCTCTGAGGACAGAGTTTCATCTCTGGGATTTAGCAGAGACTTAATAATCAGAAATGCTTTCTGGCTACCTTCGCTGAAGGTCACCGCTTACAAGGTTTCCGGGAATATGACCTTTGTAACCTTAATCTAACCTTTACATACTGATATGAAGTTACCCAGGAATGACTGAAAGTTGGGAATTGGAAACAGAATGAGGTGGTGAGTCTGAACCAAAGTGGCCTCACTTTACTAGCCTAATCCAGATACAAGGTCTCTCTCCCTTCAGCTGTACTACAGAGACAACTCGAATGACTTGCTTAGCTCTGGGTTTTGGAAAGTTGAAGTGAAATTTAATGAATCTCCTCTTGTTTTAAGAAGAGAAAATGTTCAGTGTTGGGGGGTTTTTTTGGGTTTTTTGGCTTTTTTTTTTACTGTTTTTTTACGTTGTTGCGTTTGGTTTTTTTCTTTCTTTCTAATAGAATAATATTGCTCACTACTGTTTCTTATTCTGTAGCTGGTACTGGCACACGTGGGTGACTTGAGAGTGGGATCACGCCCACCTCTTGGGAAAGTGTTACCCGTTTTCTGCATTTCTTCCCCAGTCCAGTAAACGTTTTTACTCATTAGAGAATTGTATAGAACTGCAGAGCAAGAGCATTATTTTGACAAGTTCAGTTCTGCTTCTATAGGAGTTCAAAGCTTATGTCCCATGCTAAACCTAAAATGGGTAGGCTGACGATTTTGAAAAATTTAGAGAATTATGCTGGAATGATGTGGGTGAATTTGATGGATTAAATCTGACATGGGATAATAAAATGAATAAATGAAACAATAGACCTCTGTCCACTGGAATTTATGAGGAAGCAGAGGAGGAAGACAGGTTCCAAATGCAAAGTTCATAGTAATTTTTTTTTTGCAAGATGAGGGTTCTCCATCCATTTCACATGTCCTGGAAAGAGGAAGCGCACATGGACCCTGGCAAATGAGAGATGCAAATGTTTGCCCATTTGTTGTTTTGTTTTTGCAGACTGTTTGTCAGAGCTGGTGATTTGCATGGCTGAGGAGCAGGTCTGACTCCTGCTGTGTGGGTGTGTTTGTTGTTCTTGTGCAGCCACAGGAGCAGCGACAGGCAGAGGCCTCTGAGAGTTTGTGGGGATACTTGGTCTGCAAAACGTTCTGTATCAGGGGCATGATCCCTCTGGCCCTCCGGGCCACTCATGCCTGGGTGATTCCTCATTGCATTGTACCAGCTTAGAGAAATGCCGTCACAGAGGTAACTAGGCCAGTGGTTTTGCTAAGGCTTCAAGAAACTTTGAAGTTGAAATGAAAACAGGCGGAGTGGGATACGCATGGGAAGATCTCCAGTAGTTGTCTCATCTGTCAACATGAAAGTGCAGGGTCTGGGTGTTCTTACTGGTAACCTGAGTGAGTTACCAAACAAACTGTGTTTTCCCAGTAAATGTGTGCTGCCCACTGGAATTGGTATCTCTGGATGATTTCCCTCTTAACTGTAGGCTTGGAATTAGTTTACTGTGATTTAAGGTCTTCTGGGTCCCATTGGGCCTGATTTTCTTAATTTATTTAAGAATTTTTGCAAATATGAAAGAAAGAGCAACTTCATAGACCTCCCTTTCCAGAGACATTTTATTTATGAATCTTTTGATTTCCCAAACACACCTCAGGTGAGTGTCTGTCCAGTATGTACCATCTTGTGTTCAAGAAAGACCTCTCAGGTCAGTGGTTCCAAACCCCATCATTCTCTCCTTACTCAGCCCTCTGGAAAGAATCTGTCCAGTATTTGCTGACCTGCATATTTGTGTATGTTGAGCCTAATTGAGGGAAACATCTTTGTGCAGGGAAGATCTTAAGATGTAAAGTCCCTTTGTCACAAATGTTTACCTGGATTTGTCACATGTCTTCATGTTGTCCCAACTGGATGTGGCTTTAAGTAGAAGCTTAGGGGCTTTTCTATGGTGAGGCTTGAGTACCCAAATGGACACCACCTAAATAAAAATTAAATGAGCAAGTCACATCAATGCCATGAAGAACTGGTCATTCTTTTATTAATGTTCACTATTTGAGAGACCATACTTCAAAACATAATTACCTCCCTCTTGGTCTCTCAGTCATGCCTCTCTTTCAAGGTTTATCTTTGAACCTGTCACGACAGGTACACAGACGTTTCTCTCTCTATCTGTTGTTCAACTAAGCTAGTGTTGATTGAAGATGGACTGACAGTCCTAGTCAAGAATGGGAGTTTAAGTTTCAGTCTTCATCTCTAATTTTTTTATCTACATTTCAGAATCCTGATTCATTTAGGCTGGCTGCAGTTGTGAGGGTTAGTTATTTGCAACACCTTTCTCAGCACCTGCAGAGCCTTGCTTTCCATTGCCTTGTGGTCCTTCCATTCCAGAAACCCTTACATGTTCCAGTTACTTCCATGACTCTGCACCTTCTTTCCTCCTTCCCTTAGCTCTTTCTTATTTCCACTTCTCCAGTCTGAGTCACCACCATGTACTCTGCATCCATTTCTCTCCCTGACTATCAGTGTTTGCCATCCACCGTCCATACTTCAGTGCTTTAATTCAAGCCTGGAGTTACCTGAGGCTCTCAGCCAAAGTGAAGGTGTTTTCACATAGATGAAACAATTTATTTCTTTGTCCTTAAAAATTATCTGTTTTAATTTTACTTTCCCCCTTGCTGGACTCATGACCATTCCCAAACATCTGGCACTAGTGATTAATGTGAATGAAAATGATAAACAATTGGAAACTTATATGGAAGGTCAGGGAGTCATACCCGTGCAGTACTGTGAGCTGACTCTCTGTATTTGTGCGCAGAGCTGGACGTTAGGGATCTAAAAGCTGTGCATCTGAAGTGCCTCAACAGGCTGTGTGGAGACAATCAATGATTCACCCTATCAAGAGCTAGACATCCCGAGAGGGATAGACGAAACGGCCCCTGAAGGTGCTTTCTCTAACAATTACACATGTTGATAAACAGGTGTGACCAGTCTCCCATGGAAGACTCATAAAGTTCAGTGGGGTGAATATAATTCTGTGCATATGTACACATACCCCTACACATGTGCTGTGTATCTCTGCATATACATGTCTGTGAGTCAGTTTTCTATAAACATATCTGCATAAATGCAACCCACAGCACTCAGTGCATTGTTACAAGTACCTGCAGTCTTTTATACCCATGTGCATTTGTTCCATGAAGCCTTTGAGCTGTAATACAGTCCCACAGAGCTGTTTACAGTTCACATAACCTTAAGCCATGAACCCCTGACTGCACTTGGTGTTCTGTTGGCTCCGAATGCTGCATGTGGCGTGCAGCAGCCTTCCCACAGATGGGCTGGTGCTGTGTGAGCAGCCAGCCATCCCCAGCATGGAGGGCTGCCTGCTCACGCCCTGCCTGATGTTACAGCTTTTCAATAGCCTTTTGAGTCATCCACTCTGCGAAACTGTCTGCAACCTGTACTATAGAGAGACAGACATGATTATGGGCTGGAATAACACATAAAAGCCTATCTCCTGAGGATTGCGTGAGGGCTGAGCAGTGCACGTCCGCCTTTGCATGCTGAGCAAGGAAACGTGATAATACTTGATGGTTGTACAAGGCTGAATTCTGCTTTTTATCTCTCACCTTTCCTGTGCAAGTTCCTTGCTGTTTCCAGATACTTGCTGTTTGTAGCTGTGTGTGTTTACCTCTGGTTTCCACATCCCCAGAGCAATGTCGCTTGCTTGTCCTTTCACCATCTGTTTTCCTCTTTGTACTTCTTTCCCTCAGGCTGTTGTAGCTCTGTCCTGGAACTGTCTTAGTGCAAATGCCAGAGACTTGCATTTTCTCCTTACAGAGTGACAGTGGTGACCCTCATCCTCTCAATATGCTTTTTGTTTGCTTGCTGGAATCATGTTGGCCCTGGCTTGTTCCTGGGTGGATGTTGTGTATTTGCTGAAGACACATTTGTTTCTCTAAACAGCTTTGCTTCTCCCTGCTGCTATCCAAAATTAATAGATGGATTCAGACTGGTTTTATACTCGTTTGCACTTTCTTACCCCTTCTTAGTGTTTTTTTCCATAATTAAAACAAATAAAAATTGATTGTGTGGACTTTACACCTGAGCTTCCCAAAAAATATGCAATGGCAAGTTACTATTGGGTGGATTTCAGTCGATCTCTGTGTACAGGGCTGGAAATTGCAGCACTTTCGGAGATGATTCAGAAGCAGGAGAGCCAGCCCTGCCCCAGGGTGGAAAGGTGGATAGCTGGGTGTGGAAAGACTTTGCTGATTTTTATCCACTCCCTGCAAAAGCCTGGAATCATGGAGGTGCTTTTCAGTTATCCCACTTCATCTCAGCAGCAGCACAGTGTTTATGGAGATTTCCAGGCAGCCAACCACCAATTCAGAGGGTTCAGATTTCCTAAAGCTTCCCTTGATTTAGAAACAAAATTCTCCACAGTGGCTTGGTAGGATTTGTCTTCCTCCATCACAGAAAACCCACTCTGTGCTCCAGCTCAGTATCGACATCTGGAGCTTGGTTCTTGGGAAGGGTGAGCACCTGCGACCTGTAGGGAAGTGGTGACTCTTTGAGAAGGCGTCTGAGGTCCGAGACCCCCCTCAATGGGTATAAGTTGGGTATTTGTGTTTCTCTAGTAATGATACGTATCATTTGCAATGCTTGCTCTTGCCCCATTGACTGCACAAGACCGAGCCCTTTGGGACTTCAAAACACACTGTAAATATTGAATATCTGAGCCTCCTAACCGTTTGGCAGATTAGGTGTTATTGCTCAGCATCGTAAGGGGTAAATGAAGATATATCCCAGCTGAGTTTGATGGAAAGAGGTTAAGTAACCTGCCCTAACCACAAAGGGCATTAGTAATAGAGCCATTGCTAAATCTCAGCCCCATCCACTGTTGGTTAGACAGTATTGCTTTGCTGTGTATGTCTGTCTCCTGCTTGAGATGCAGATGAATAAAACATGCTTTCATGTTGTCTACATTGTCGTTAGCCCATGCTGCTGAGGCGTTTCTCCTTCAACATGTTGTGATCATTACTATTCCCCGGCAGTTCCTGACTTCCCAGTGCTGTTCCTGGTTTGCCAGCTGTATGACAGTAGAAATAGGGACAGAGAACTCTCACCTCTGCTACGCTTTTAGGCAAGATTGAACAGACAGCACTGGGGACCAGGGCATTCTTTGTTCTCAAAAAAGTGCTAGAGTTTTCCAGCTGTTACATTTCATCCTGTGTTAGTGCAGCAGTCAGCAGTGCATGCCCTGGCACTTGGATCCATCAACCTGTTGCCTGGTTTCTGTATCTGACACTGCTTCCTCATTGCAATGCCTCTTTTTGTGCTCTGTAGTGCAGTTCCACAGGACCCAGGGCCAGGACCTCATTCTTCACAAACATAGTGCTACCAAATTAATTTTCCTGGTGTTTTTATATCACCCTTCCACCAAGGAAAGGAGAGCTGTACATGTGGAAGCACTTGACTTTGAATTTCTGATCACCTCAAAAAAAGACCCCATCCTCTAATACTGGAGACCTGCAGTTTCAGAGCAGGGTTTTTCCAACTCTTTTTCTTCACATTCCCAAGCAAAAGTGGACTTGGAGACAAATCTGGTCACTTCTAAAGCCTGATTAAAAACAGCTGTGAGGGTAACCAACTGCCCTATGCTGCCTTTTTTCTTTGGCTGGGCCTTCTGGTGTGTCAGATGTCTCATGGTTAGTAAAACCTGTTTGCCCTAATGCATCTTCATTTAGCTCTGGTGCAGTTTCTCATCCACCTTTCAAGATTGTCTGTCCTACTTTCCACTAGCAGAAGAGTCAGATAATCTCATTTTGTCGAACAGGTTTACAGCAACTCTAAGAAGCTTGGTCTGTGTTTAACCTGTGGTCTATTTTCAGCATAATTTAGCACAGAAGGAGGTGAAGTCCAACCTCTTTTCTGCTCCTGCTTGTAATTTCTGGAGACAATCTCAGAGTCATGTCACTTGGAGCTGCTGCCCCATGTGGGCTGATTACAGCTCTTTGGCCTCTTTTGGCCAAGCTCTAGATTCTGAACAGCAAATTCATAGCATGTTTCTGCCTTCTGTTCTTGTCTTGTTAAAGTCTCGCTTTCCAGTACACTTCAACATAATGTGGTTGATGCCCAGACTGTATTTAACTGTTGCTGAATACGACAAGCACTGTGTACCTGTGCTGTGGAGAGTGTCTGGACATTGTTAGCCAGGACCTGTGAAACCTTCTTCATGCAGAAATAGCCTCTCTGTGTTTTGGGGGGTTTTTTCAGGGTTTTTTGGGTTTTGTTGTTTTGTTTTGTTTTTCTCAGACACTTAATCAAACTTCTTTTCCTGTTAATTTAGGACCAAATTGTTGTTTAGTTTGGTTATGGTTTTTGGTTTTTTTTTTTAGCAAACTCTGCTTTTTCTGTTAACAGTGCTTAATGGAAAGCTTTATGAAGCACATTAATCTTTTGCATGAGTGTGTTGATTTTCACTGCTTGAATTTGTGTGCATTGACATAAAGCCTGTAAGTCCATTGTTTGAGGTGCTCTCCAAGCCCACGGCACAGAGTCATTCCCAGCCACAGAGCACTTACCTACTCAGTGTTATGGTTTTCACATGTGGACCAAATTCTACTCTTGTATACGTGGCAGAAAAATTATATTGGCTGACTCTAAAAGCCATTGCTTGTCTGAATTCATTGCATCCTCCCTGACATTTGCAGTGAAGACATGCTGTTTGCTTTCTTCTCAGGGAAGTAACCAGGCATGATGCTTTCCTTTAGTATTCCATTCTCCCTGCCAGGACAATTTTGCCTCCTCTCACCCGGTAGTTTGGATGTTTGAGGCCAGGTTTCAAACTTGACTTGTCTAAGTGCTTCTCCCTCCCTGTTTTGTTTTACAGGCTCTGGTTCGGCTTCCTCCTCACATTTCACAGTGCGATGAAGTCTTCAGGTTCTTCGAGGCTCGCCCAGAAGACCTTAACCCTCCAAAAGAGTAAGTACTATGACGGATTTCCAGTACTGCCCAGTACATTTTGATTAGCTGGAAGGAAAAGGTCATTTGGGTTTAGTACTGCTGTAGGTGTGGGAACTGATTTTGTAGCTTTCAAGGACCACTTGGAGAATGCCCAGCAGTTACGCACAACCACCTTGGGTGTGTGGAAGACAAGGGAGTCAAGCAACCCTCAGACAGAATTTTCAGCCATCCTCCACCCACCTGCACATTGTTTCTTACTAATGGTTCTAATAAGGGAACCTCTCCTGGCCTGTGGGTTTTACCTGATAGTTATCACCAAGGAGTCATTTAGTTCCCAAAAGCATTGGCTCAGTAGCAGGGGGAAATCCTGCCAGTAAGTGCTTGGCTCATAATTACCAGCTGCTTCTTTAAATGTACTCCTGCCCAGAGATACTTAGTTATCTGAAGGGAACAAGATTGTGGTCCAGATCCAAAATTGTCTCTAGAGAGTCTGTTCTTTCTAAGCAGGAAGCCAAGAAAAGGTGGAGAAAAGAGTTCCCATTAAACACGAAACAGAATCATAGCCTTTATCTTGCAGCAGACAGGCTGATTCATGCTGATGCAGTTCAGGTTCAGAGGACTAATTTATCCAGGGAAAGCGTTGGCAGAAGGGTATTTACGAGCAACAGTGCTGCCTTGCTTGGTATTTCCCTTTCTCCTTAACACTGAACAGGATGTGTTATTGTGGTCCGCAATAAGATTTTGACTTGATCTCATTGTGTCTTTTGCTGCTTTGTTGCATGATTTGAAACTTAATTGCAGGTTCTGTTACTGTAATTTGCTTTCTACAGTGTTTGCACAGCCCATTGGATAAGGGGAAATGGAGGTAAAGCTCTTGTGTTTTGGGTATTTGAGCACACGCAAACCTTTAGTAAGCGGAAAGATTAGTATTGGCTTCAGCTGTTTGCTGCCATGCTGGTAGAAAGGAGAGGACCTTTGCAATTTGATCTCCCAAACTTTGTCTCCTGCATGTGCATGGTTTTATACAAGGGGATGTATCAGCATGCATACTAAAAAAAGACACTGCTAGTGTAGCTGAGAGCTAAGTCTTTCTTGAATGAAGAATCAAAAGTCAGAATGAAGAGCCGCTTTGTTTTTGTTTCCTAGTCAGCCTTGTTTTAGAAAAATGTTTGTCGTGAATAAATACAGTTGTTTGTACATTGTTAAACATGCATTACAAACTTAGAAACCACTGCAACAAGGTAAGCCTACACTCTGAGACCTGCTGACTATCAGTTTCCATTTAGGGTCTGTAAGGGGGTTTGCAAAGGTTGCTTGATCACACAACACCCCTCTGATGTAGAGACATGTGTCCATGGGTCAGGCAGAAACAGCCAGAAGAGCAGTGAGGTCCCAAGAGCTATGGAGGATCTCAAATGAACACGAGAGTCTACTTTAAACCTTGGCTGCTTTCTGTACTGATAAAGATCTCACTGTGCCTCTGCAAGGCAAGGGATTGGCACCAAAGCCCACCCCTGGACATCCACTGGTTGCTTTCCCTTTTCCCTCTTCCCAATTGTTGAGGGCCTTTTCCTGAGCTCTCTGTTTGACAGCCTTGCAGCAGTTCTCAAGTTATCCCTTCACTCCCCTCCGGAAAAACAAAAAAGACTAAATGTTCTCAGCCCAAGCTTTCCATCCTATTCCAACCTAGTAATAAGTGTGATTTATTTCCCTGGAAAATGTAGAGCAATAACCTGATTAAATCTCACTTCACTAATGTCTGCAAGACATTAATCTAGCTGGGTTTAAACAAATCCTACCTCGTCTTCTGTAAGCAAACAGATCTTAGAGAAGGTGTCTAAGGTTTCTGCTGGGAGTGCTTCACAAAAGATGTATTGTTGAAACTGAAGATTAGTCTCTACAAAAAGATGATGTAAAAGCCAACGGAAACATCTCAGTGTTTTTCTTCTGTGAATTGAGGGGGAAGGGAGGAGATCTGAGGCTCACTGGACCACTGTGTAGGGTCCAGGGGAAGGACACCTCCAGGGCTATTCTGAACCTCAGCAGGGCACTGCAGGAAGGAGTGTGATCAGCCAGAGAAATCACAGTTTATTCCCTTGTTTTGCTACTCTGCCAAGCCCCTTCAGAAACAGTGAGCCAGTGATGCCCAAGCCCTAGGAATTCAGTCTTCCCTGGGCCTTATGGTCCATCATTCATCTCACTGGGGCTGTAGCTTGGGGGCAGCATCAAGATAATCCTAATTATTTTATCTATATCTTCAGCTGCTCCTTTTAGCCCTCAGCACAGAGGTGGTTTGTGTGTTGTTCTGTCAGCTTAGACATAGCATGCATCTTGCTGGGTTGAAGAACAAGCAAGAGACTCAGCCACCAAGGGACGGCAGAACAGAATTGCTTGTGCTGCCTTCATGTCCTCTCTCTGTGCACAACAAGACGATCTTTAGCTTTATCTATTCAGTTTTTCTGCAGCTGTTTGGCCTCATAAAACAAAGCCTGACCTAGAGTTTCATTAACTAATTTTCAGGAGTGTAGCCTTAATCTCATGGGCATTTGGGTTGTTGAGCCCAGAGAATCCATTGGGTCATTGCATGTCTGCAGAGCCATGACTGAGCACACGCTTCCAGACAGAAGAGCATGGAAGCTTAAACTTCAAGTGAGGAGGCACAAAAAATTCTGGTTTACCTTGCAGCTGGGATGTGAGAGAGGTATCCATGCCTTTAATTGCTGAGCTGTGACTTCCGATCTAATCTGTGTATTGCTGCAGTAATTCAGCTGCAAAGCTATGCCCTTCACTTCTGTTCCTATTGTCCTGAAAGAAATGAGAATCTCCTGTAGTCCCTTGGGAACTTCTACAAATGTGCTGCTGGCTTCTTCCTTACACCCCTTCACCTGGCTCCCTCCAGTCATTTCCTACATGCTCTGATTGCCCTCAGTGCTGAGCAGCACACACAGTCCAGCTGTAAAAAAAGCTGGGCTTTTCCAACACTATAATAAGCTGATCAATTTGTTCAGTTGGATCCACAACTTAGGTTTTCTTTTTCCTGTTTTGGTGATAGTCCAGGCTTTCAAGTCCTGTGACAATAGACAGAAGGTATTTCTTTCAGTCCATTAAACCTATCCTGAGTACAGCAGCTTACAGGCAGAGAACCAGAGAGATGTCTCAAGAAATCTTGGCACTTCAACTGGCTGACAGTCTCTTCTGAGCCTGCTCCTGCTGGTGGAAATAACTCCAGGTCAGATAGCTCCCAACAGCAGGTTTCCTTCATGCTGCATGGGAGAGACCATAGGAGGACACTAAATTCTCCTGTGGAATCGTCTGGGATCTCTCTTGGACTGTTTCACATGGACAAAGTGTGGCCTTTTCAAGGGAGCACTGATATGCAAGGCAGGGTTTGGAGCTCCAGTGCCAGTGTTCCCAGGGCAGCTGCTTCAGCTGCTCTCACTCCATTCTGTGGATTAGCTGCAGAGGAACCAAGCTTCAAACCATTGACCCCGGTACAGGAGGAACAGTTTTCAACTGCTTGGTTTTCTAATACATGACGTTTTAGTGTTTGAGCACACACCAATGTCTATAGGCACATGGCTGGGCTTGTGTCTTTTACCATGCCTGTGTAAGGACCAGATCCTGCACTGCTATGGGAAAAGACACTGTAAGACAAGAAGGAAGTGCGTTTTTATTTATCCATTGTTCAAAGTTAAAACACCATGCCACTGAAAGTCATTCATTTACTGTATACTTCTGTTAATAATTATAATTACTGATAACTAAACCAGAGGTGGATTAATTTCAGATTTCTACTGGGGATTTAAATTCAAGGCTGAGGTCAGGCCAGGGCTCACAGTCAACAAACAAAATCTCAGAAACCAATTTTTTTAATGATTCTTTTTTACTAGAAATAACAGAAGTATCCGAAGAGTAGGATTAATCAATTAGACACTGCATATGGTCCACTGATTTTAGGGCTTTTTTGTAAATAAGTTCACAATATCACAGCCAGACCACTCTTGTGAGAGTTTGTTTTTTCTTCCTGGATCTAGATCCAGTCTAAAAAGCAGATCAAGAGCCATGGACTCAGTTCTCCAATACTGCCCCTACAGAAATGCATGCAGGCTCAAACAAGGTTTCTGTTTGAACTACCACTGGTAATATTAACAGCTGAATTTAAAGCAGTGTTCAATATCTGAGAGTATTTGACCATGTTAAAGAAACTACTTCAGTTTATGAGCCTACTGATGCTAATGCACAGTTCCCTAATATACTCTTTTTCTGTCTATAAGCATGACTCTGTTTACATACAAATATTTCTGTTTCCCAAGTTTACTTTGATCTGCTCTATAATAACAACTCAATTGCTTATTGGTAGAGGAGGAAAGTTGTTCATGTGTAAAATATCTGTATTTATTCTGATTTGTTTGATATTATGACAATATTTTCTCTAACATTTAATTCCTTATATGTCTTTTCTTGTGTTTCACTTACATTTCATCCCTTTTGAATTGTGTTTCCCAACACAGCAGACAGCTGAGCCTCTAAGCAGATGTGCTGTGAGAAAAGCTGACTCTTTTTTTTGTGATTGCTCTTCCTTTCAGGACTTACAGTACAGATAATTTCCAAATCCTTTAGGAATGTAGTCAACACCATCTGATGACAATTGGTGTTACAGTCTGCATTTGGTACTGTTATTATGACTTCTCAATGCACGCATTTTATTTGGGAAATTTGTTCCACTTCAGATATACAGAATCATAATTCATTTCCCTAAGAAATGCAAAATCAGAGAAAAGATGGAGGGTTTATTTTTCTGTGATTTTTTTTCCACCTGGGAAGTAAATTATAAAAAATGGAGCAAGAAAAACACTGAATAAAGATAGTGGCAGGACAAGGCAGTTAAAATCCATGGTTCTGAAGAGAAGAAAAAGTTATTATTTCCAAAAATTGATTTATTTTCCTTCACCGAGGTTTATGTAGTTAAAGATGCAATAACATGTTAGGGCTGAGATTGCCAAGAGCCTTGTTGGCTCCTCCTAATTAGTCACTCAGCTCTCACTGATTTCACTGGGAATAAGGTACCACAGCTCTTTGAGATCTGAGTGTAGTAGAGCACCTGTGTTTATTTTCTCAAATTTGCTTGTTTTAGAACTGCATTTACTACAAATACTTGGCCTCAGCACCAAAAATTGTTGAGAAAATGGGTTTTTTTGGCTTCTAAATCGCAGAAGTACTTTATGGTGTCCTGCTCCCTGTGTGGGACTGTCAAAAATCCGTGGCTGAGAGGTCAGGCAGCCTTGTGCCCCAGAAACAGAGAAGTCAAGTGTGGCTGATCCCCAGTTGTGCCCCCCCTGACCTGGAGAGCAGGAGCTCAGTCTCTGGGCCGCAGTCATTGTCAGATGGGGCTCTGGATACCCCGGCAGTGTGCGCTGCCTTTCATCAACGCTTACGATCTTCGGAAGGTCTTGCTTAGAGATCGTTATCTTAAATAAACTAAGCCAATGCAGGAATGGAAAAAAGGAAATAACAGATTCATTACTCGTTCTCTTCTTTAGTTTCACATGGGACTTTCCCTTTTGTTTGCAACATATAAACGATTTGTACTGGAATATCAAATGGAGGATATTGAAATTTGCTACTGGCTGCAGCATCAGTGATACCAGCAAATAACTCAGCCTTCCTGAGAAAAGATTTGAATCTTTTTTGCTATGTATCCAGAAAATGGAAAAAGAAATTATATGTAGATAAACATCAAACAATAAACCTGGGGGAAAACAGAAAGCACGTTAAATGAAATAGGTTCAGCAGCCACAAAAAATGAACTAAAGAAGAATGGTGGTTGGAACAGCGTAAGTTGCTGCTGTTACTGTACAGCAAGAGCTGTTATCCCTTGCCTTGAGTATCACATTTGGGGTTGCTCATGTTTTTAGGTCTGACTGTGAAAGGACACAGAGCTGAGAGGAGCAAAGATGGTTTAATGTACTGACACTTGGCACTGGTGGCCAAGTGTACAGAAATAGCTTTTGCCTGGATTGGATATGAGCAGGCTGCAGGGTCTAAAAGTGAGATGCTGTCATGGGCACAGGATGGATTAAGAATAACCAGACTTAGACGAAATTCATCGGTATGAGAGTGAGATCAGCGCTTTGCCAACACCCAGTGGCTTCAGCAATGGCACTGGACACTGCCTTGCTGGGGCCAAACATGAATGTATTGTCAGTCCTAGTTAAAGTTCACTGTTTATGAGCACAAATTCAAAACAATTTTTTTTCCTCTTTCTGTAGAAGAGTAGTGACTGAAGAGGTGCTTTGAAATGGAAAGATATTGCCTTTAGAAAACCTAAATGCCAGGCCTGTTGGCTCAAGGGCTTTTTTCCTGTCCAGCAATTTTTGCTCTTATCCTAAAGGAACAATCACTGCTGATAACTTGCCAATGCCTATTTTGTAGATTACAAAGTAATAGTTTGCTTAATGTTTAACTTAACACATAAAATTCCTTCCTTCCGGAGAAGAGAAGTTGGGTGGTTAATGCAGGGGATTGGGAAATCTGCTCCGTACTGTCTCATTGATTTATTTTGTGATGTTGGAAAGGTCTCTCACCTCACTGTACCTGCTGAATGATTGCAATAGTATGGTTTCAGATATTTGCTAAGAGGATGATTCTGGTTAGGAAACACCATTCCTTCCATAATACGGTTTTAGAAATGTCCAGTTACAAAAATAATTTGTTTTTAAAATCATCAGTCAATGTCGAAAGAAACATTACTTCCAAAATTTGTCAGGAAAGCTTGTTGTGCTGGTGTTTCTAGATGCAAAACCAGTTATGAAAGTCAAAAGAGCAACTGTATTCACCTGGCAATGGGGGAAACCTCAGCTAATGAGGCAGGATTGGAGCAGAACCAAAATTACTGGATTCAGAGGTTATCAAGTTTGTTGTGAAGGATTTGGGGCACCAGTTATCCTTGAGCCCTCACTCCTAGAGAGGTTTGGCCTAGTGCCACAGGGTCTTCTGAAGTTTTCTGTTTAAAGACTGGTGATGCTTGGTTTTCTGCCTCAGAATAGGGGCAGCCTATAGAGTTGGATTGCCCATGCTGATAGGCACAGAAGAGATCTTTAGGTCTATGCAGAAGACAAGTGTCCAGTCATGCTGTGCTTTGTGGATAGGTCTGAAACTGAGGAGAGGAAGAGGGATGGAGACTTCCTATTCTTATCTGGATTTCTTGTTCTGGTGAGCCCCTGCTAGCAGGTTAATTGCAATGCACTGACATATCTGTCACCATTGACTCATGACCTGCCAGGCAGGAGGAGATGGGGTGGAGTTTTCTATTCATTGACATAACAGAATTGAGTGTGGCCTGTCTTGTCCTCTGTGTGTCACTTGTCTGGAAAACAAGAATAGGCGGCTTATGTTGCAAATATAATTATATCATGGAGAAGAATCCAGCTTGTCATTGCTATGTCTATATTTAATACGGTCGTGCTATTGTTTAATGAAAATCTTTTCCACTCCAAAAAGGAAGGCAGTAGGGACAGACATGCTCAATGGGATGTTTGCTGCCAGGGTGATAAATTATCCCCCAGTGGCGCCTGGGGTCGGATTGGATTTTTCAGTGCTCTGCTCTTCCTATTGTTGATTGCTGTATAATTTTGACATTGCTTATCTAGAGAGTCCCTTTGTTTTTAGCGCGGTTGAGGATCAGTAGCCTCACTAGTTATAAAAAGAGTGTTTTTTTCATGTACACGTGCCTTGTGTGACCCTTTGTGTGACTCTGTACTGTTTGGGGGCAAGGTAAGGCATCCCATTACATTTGATGGGGTTTTATTAGGCGACAAGGGACGGCTTTGCTTAAAGTGTATTTTAATGCTGTTGAGCACAGGCTGGGTGAAGTTGCTATCTCACATTTATTTAAAGTGAAGCATTTCTGTCTAAACACTGGGAAAAACAGATGTTATGTTCTTTGATAACTAGGACTTTGAGAGTCTCTGGCACTTTCCTTAGCATCCTGCAAGTGCCTCTGAAGAGAGGAGGAAGTGTTAGCAATCAAAGGGTGCTGAACAACAGGAAAAGCGAGTCAGGTCTCTCTGGAGAGCTACTGCCTCTTGCATCTTGTTGGGGTGGGAGCTTAGTTTTGTTTCTGTCTTGGCTGAATCATATTATTATTTGATGTACCTGACTTCATCTGTTCACCTCAGGTCACCAAAGGATTTGCACTAGAAATCCATTGTGTTACATACGCAGGTCTTGGTGTTTTGTGTCCATCACAGAGCTTTGCATTCAGCTTCCAATGCTGTTGCTGGTTAAAGTCTTGCTTGTAGCAAGTTCAGAAGGAAAAACCTTTTGTGGCAGTAGAGAACCATCCCCTGGAATGCTGCACACATCCAAGATGATCTCTGTTGCTCTGTTCTTCTGTTTCTTGAGGAATAGGGTGCCTTTAGGACTTTGGATGTATAAAAAAATACCAGTGGTTCTGCTGAAGAAGACAGTGATCTATTGGTAGATTCATTTCCACCCTTTCCATCTTCTTGACTGGTCTGCAGCTAACTGTCTTTCATGCATGCCATTCCCAGAAACACAAGCAGAGGATCAAATAACAACATGTTTTGACTCCAAACTCTGGAGTGACTTATCATGTTATCAAAGCTTTTGATTTAATTGAAATTTCACAGATAACCCTAGACCTGCTTTTAAGTGCAGACTCAAGAGCCAGTGGGAATTCAATTAACCATCCCTCCCCATTTCCCCCATCCCTTTTAATGCTTGCATCTTGTTTGGGAGGTTTATGGAAGGGATTTGCTACTGCTTATCTCTTGCTAGAGCTGTGTGTCTGGGTTCAAAGATACCCTTTGTCTTTGGGCCTCTTTCTTTTTCCAGTTATGCCAGAGTTTGATTGGAATGACCCTGCTGACAATAATGGACTATTGGAGATTGACGCTGACGTAAGGATTGCAGAATTTGTTGTGTTAAAAGTAGAATTCTTTCCTTGTTTCTATTCACATCTCTTTAAACCATTGGCCTAAGGTCAGGAAAGATGTTCGTTTAAACAGACCTCGGATATATAGTGAATAGAAAATTGACTGTGGCTTTGCAATACTTTAGTCTAATCTAATAAATGCTGGTTATTTGCTGTATTCTTGCAAGCTGTATTTGCTTCCCAGCTCCAAGGAGTTTTAATAGCCACTCCAGTAATGCTGACTGCAGTGCACTGTGGTGAACCTCAGAACACTGTATATGACTGATTACATTTGCTTTCA
Organism: Grallaria varia; assembly: GCA_013396735.1. Lineage (NCBI taxonomy): Eukaryota > Metazoa > Chordata > Aves > Passeriformes > Formicariidae > Grallaria > Grallaria varia. The sequence goes on from VWZG01000268.1 coordinate 183,496, forward strand.
ATTACAGTTCTGTGGGTTTGAAAAATCAGAGCAGTTCAGGCTCATTTGGGAACCACCACAAAAAATCACTAGTAACCTGAGATATCTAGTGCTTGAAAATATGAAAGAAGAATAAAATGCTGAATGTTGAGGGCCAAAAAATGTCTGTTTTGTTTTATGAGAAGTCAACCATTGCAACAGCTGTAGGGTTAGGATGGCTGAGGTACCATATCTAACAGATAAACCTTTTCCTTTCCCATCCAAGTGTGCTGGGAATGAGGTGTGAATGACTCATGCCAGAGACAGCACTCATCAGAGACTTGAAGCTGACCTGGTTAACTAGTGAATTAGCAATGTTGCCGTCTTTGTTGCTCCCCATTGGATAGATTACTGATGCTTTTTCTAATGATTAGAACCTCAATGTTGTCCTCTCTTGAGGGGATGCTAAAATTAAATTAATCTTATTTCCATCAAAATGCACTCTTTTGTGGACATGTTGATTATCCTCTAAATTGGGGTAAAAGAGGAGTTCTCTTTTAATGAAAACTTTTAACCAAAAGTGAACCTCTCAGTTCCTGTTCCTACTGAGCAGCAGGATGGCTGTCAAGTGAAGAGACATGTACAGAGACATCTGGCAGATGGCTTTGCAGGTGACCCCTTCTGCAGTGGTGCTCAGTTCTCTGGGTGCTGCGTGGCTGGGACTTGATCTGTGTGTCTGGTTCTGCCCACCTAATGCCTTCCTCTTCCAAATGGGCAGCTCCGGGAGAGCATCACCCACGTGGCCGATCCCTTTCTCCCATTCCAGCATCTGGCGAGCAGAAAAAGGGCTCATGAACACATTAAAGAGCAAGCCTTGGTGCAACACTTGTTTGGGACGTTATGAATGTCTGGTAAATTAAAGAGGAACAAGAAGGATTTCACTGTGAAAAAGCCCAGCCACAGTGCTGGGACACCAGCAGTGGTGCAGTGAATGTTCATCCCAAGTGAGGAAAACTATTTCAGCTATTCAGAACTTAGGTGGAGTGTAAGGCTGTCATCAAGCACAGAAAATAAGGGCAAATGCAAACAAGGTATGCAGACTGAGTAACTGGGGCAGCTTTTACTCTTGTAGTGGGAACCAAGTACATGTTGCCAGTGTTCTACATTTCCTCCTGCAGGATAGGATGTTTTAGCAATACAGCTCCCAAATCTGTCGGGACATATGAGTAACAAAACCAAGCACTTTCCTTTCTGCGGTCCTAATAATAAGGTTCTTCAGCTCCCACTTAAACTCTGCAGGATCCATGGATGGTAACCCAGATACTGAAACATCTTGCTGAGTCTGGATTAGTTTCTTCACCTCTGTACGTATCCCTGTAGTGAAGCTAAGGGCCAGGGTACTGGAGGAACCCTACAAACAGCTTTAAACTCTTGCAGCGAAAGGTCAGTGGAAAGCTATCTTATTGTTGTCTGCCGTCTCAGTGCACAAAGCAGGCTCTGTGGGACACGCACTTACCAGCGCTATTAATGCTCACGATGTATCAGTGTCATCCCCTGGGGGGAGGAGGAGCCCCAGTGGCTGTACTGTACGGGCCATACCAGCTAATGAGATGCTTTCCTTGCCAGCCCTGACAAATAAGCTTCTGTTACTGTTCATTGTTATCATTCTCGTGCTCCTCTGTGTTCGGGAGGGGGTTCATTGTGTTACAGATGCTTGGCTGAGGGATGGCAGGGTGACCGGCGTGAGCGAGCCAGTGGGCTCCAGAGGTGAGCCGGGGTTTTAATAAGAGGCAGACATTCAGCAGATGAGCAGAACGCTTTGAATCCCTTCAATAAAGTAGTATGTTTGAGTGAGTAGTTGCAAGAAGCAGGAGTTCTGCAGGGAACGGAGATAAAAGGACGCTTTCAGGAGGAGAGAGGATTTCTGCCTTCTCCAGATGTAGCATTTGCATTTGGAGAAGGAGAACAGCCAAAAGGCCAGGCTGATGAAGGATACTTTGTGGTGCTTCCAGCCTGTGAAAAAAATGCAGTCCTTTGAAAGTTAGATGCTTTTGGATTATTAGGCAAGGGATGAAATAGGCATCTTAAGAGGAGTCCCTTTCCCCGCTTTTCTTATGGAAGGCTGGTCCCCAGTGCTTTATGTAATTACTACTTTTTTTTTCCTTTTTGGTTGGCTTTCTCTTAAGGCTTTTTTTTTGGCTCAATCAGTCTGCATCCTCATAAATCAGAAAAATTTGTCCTTGCAAATTTCTGACAAGCAGCTTATATTTAATTTTTTTGTTGACAGGCATATAAACTACTGAGCCCTGGTTTATTGCCCAATACATCCTGATTCCTGGCAGGTTAAATAGTGTTTGAGAGAAGATTGAATTAATATCAGCAAACAGAGAATTTTGGGCTTTAAGAAACAAATGTTTTTTGACATGATTTTGTCTATCCTAATATTTACTCAGAAAATCTCCAATCTTATCTCCATTTCAGATCCATTCAGTTCAGATATACTCGTATGCCATGGAACTGTATAAGTAGAATATGTGATGATCAGTTTAAGAGAGCACTTACCCAAAATAGACCATTTAACAGCCTGGGGCTGCAATAGTGCTTTGCACGTTTCCTAAAAAAGTTTTGCCAGTCGTGTCTGCTTCTTCTTTAAAGGCTTTATTGTCGAAACATCAAAGTAAATCCCTGATTTTGAATGAAGTAGGACACAGCCCAGCAGAGACTCAAGAACATCTCACCTCCAGAATAATGCAGATAGATAACATTAAACTTGCTGTGAGCCTCATCGCAAGAGTAGCCCTCCTCCAGACATTTATGCACGTGGATAGTTTTCTACACAGTGAATAACTGTATTGAATTAAATGGGAGCACAGTTGCTCCCAGATTTATTTGTGTGTATTCATGTGTATGTTTGTTTGATGGGAATGAAAAATTCTGCAGAGGATTGGGATACAAAGGACGTTCATTCACCATTAACCCCCTCTGCCATTCATGTTAATGCTTCTTTCTTGCCTGGAGATGGACAGGTATGGAGTATGTGCACACACAGGCTTTGGGGACAGCACAACTTCAAATTCAACTAAGTCACCAGCTTTCAGGGATGAGGGTAGGTGACATCTATTCTCGGAGACCCCTAAACACAGATGTCATTTGGCAAAACCAGCAGAAACGCTTGACAGACCTGATCGTTCAGAGGTTTTATATAACAGATAGTTTGTGTGTGCCCTGAATGTTCTTTTTATGCATTTATTTTTGCAACGTTTTTCATAAAAAAACCCCCAAACCAAAACACTAAAAAGAGCATGAAAGCAATTGGATATGTATCTTCATCTGTATCTTTGAAGGGACCTTTTTATTGTGTGGCTGTAAAATCAATGGAGCGTCAATACAGTCTCCATAAGGGAAGCAGACGCTCTGAGAATAAGCAATAACCACAGTGCTATGCAGGGGACCATTCTGTGGCTGTACTTGCTGTAAAATCCTGTTAGATACCCTTTTCACTGTGGTTTGTTTGCTTCAGCTAGTGCTTGCTCCATGATCAGAGGGAATTCAGCCATCAAAGAGGGTTTGGCAGGTCTCATTCCAGTGTAACAGACTAGGTCATTATAAGGTGTCTAGTGTGTGCTGCAGGCAATTTACTTATTGTCTCCTATTTTGCATACACACATAAATCTTTTACAGGACATTTTTACATTGAGATTTGTTTGTATATCTTACTTTCTTTTTGGTTTCTTACCTGACTGCTTTAGCTTCTTTTCCTCATAACGGCCTATCTTTTCTGTGTCATTTTTAACTCTCTGTATTTCTTCCATCACTTTTTCCCTTTCCCATATATTTTCATCCCTAATCCCACATAAGAGATAACAGAGGGATGACAGAAGTGTCCTGGACACAGGCGAGATGCTGAGGATAAGTGCACCCTCACTGCCTTGTAGAAGGTGCTGGATTAGCTGCTCGCACAGAGAACAGCCAGGACAAGCCAGTCTGGGGCTGTAACGGAAACTGGGAGCAAACTTGTGCCATGTGTTGTGCTCTGGGCAAGGGCCTGCCCTCGCCTTTGTTACTGGCCCTGGTAACTGACCCTCAGCAATATGGGGAACCTGCTCTTTTGCCTCATTAAGGACAATTGATTTTAGGAAGAAAAGGAGAGTGATGGAAACCTAATTTGGCAGAAGTAAAATCATCAAGGTCTTGTGCTGGTTTGTAACGTGTAATTTTTGCACAAGTTGACTCTGTGGTCTGCCAAACAGAAATTCATCATCACTGGCCTGAAGTTACTGGGTAATTAATCTTCTATGGTGGATAAGGCAGGCTGGGTTTTCAGTCTGCAGGCATGGAGAGCTATGAGCTAACCTGCAGCTCTGCTGAACCTTTTCTCTCTCCCCTACTTCTCCATTTTCCCATGACCTTAGGAAAAAAACTAAAAAAGAAATCCCCACTTCATAGCTCTTTTTTTTTTTTTTTTTTTTCCTAAATAACACTTTATGGAACACAGTTTTAATACTGTATGGTGCGTGTTTAATGATGTCCATATGGGTTTGTGGGTACAGGAATTAAATACATAACGGTTCACGATGACATAACACGGAAATGCAACTCCCGCAGTGCTGGTGTGTAGGCTGTAAAGGGTTATTAATAAAAATGAAGGTTTTAAATAGAAAACAAGCTTAGCAGCACCGTTTTGGCCTCAGGCCCATCTCTGAGTGATGGAAAAAAAAAAGAGGCTGGAATATATGGTCTTTCCTCAATACATGAAAATAAATACATTTTACCACCATCCCCTGCTAAACATTTCAGAGAGAAAGCTGCAGGCCTGGTGCATGGCATCTCTCTTCAATCAGAGCCTGAGCTCAGGGAGGTCTGGAGGGGATATTTCAGCAGGGTGCAGAACACATCAAACAAATACTAAAGGGGAGATTGATGCCTTAGATTATTAAAACGTGGTAAGGCCACAGTGTTTTGATTGGCAAAACCTTTCAACAGTTGGACATTAGTATTGCAGAAGAGCAAATCATTCTGTTTGTGGGTGAGCCAGGAAAATAACAACTCACACAGTTCGGGGGAATGACCTCAAGGAAATCCCATTCCATCTTGTAACTAGAGTTGATGCATCAGTAAGCCAAGGAAATTACATAATGTGCCTATTAATATTATAGACAAAGAAAAGCAAGTGTGTTTTTCTGTGTTCAGCCTTGTTCTCTCTGTAGTTGCCCCAACATTTTGTTTTAAGTGTCTGGAAGAAATGAGACAGCAGTGGATGATATGCTGAGCATCTTCCTCTTAATGCTGTGTCTGAGACATCTCTTGCTGATTTCCCATTGATTGTTAGTGAAAGGAAGCATATGGGCAGCACCAGCACAAATTGAATGCTGTCCTTCTGTTCTTTACCCAACGTTTTTGCTCTAGTTTGAGCTGGTCTCAGAGCAAAACACATTGATCTAAATGCCCACAAACTAACTCTGGAGTCTGTGGCTTGGGATTTTCCACATGGTGGACATGTGGAAATTACCTCCAGGTTGTAGTCCAGGACAAGGTTAATGTTTCACAGCAGTCACATAAGGATCAGGACATGCCAGAACCAAAAGTGGTCCTGCCCTGGTTTCTGTATTTTGAAATCCCAGTACTCCCAGCTGTGTTCCCGTGCTCAGTCTGCTCACATCCTTCAGCTCCAGCACCACACTCACCTCAGCCCATCCTCGCACCTCTGGATGCCAGCAGAAGGCTTTACCTAGCAGATAGCCATGGAGGATGCAGAGGCAATAAAGGAGAAATGACTTTCCTACATTTTCTGGTGCTGTCTGGGGCAAATCCCCACTGTCTGCTAGTTCCTGGTGTCTCCAACTGTTGCTCATTGTGAGACACAGATGTTGTTAACTCAGTGGCTTCTGTCCAACCACCAGATAATTCAGCAGAGGAGAACTCAGCCCATTATATGGAATGGGAATTCATGCTTGAATAGGTGGCATTGCATTTTTTCCCACCTGACGAGAGCCAAGACAGTGAACAGAAATGTGCGAACATGGCACGAAATATTCTCCCTCTGCACCAAGTCCTGTGCTGCTGTGTTCACCCTTCAACCTCCTGGCTCGAAACCAAGATCCTCCTCTAAAAATTTGTTAGAAAAACTTCTCCCTGGTCCTGTTCTGACGGAAGTGATAGCTGGGCTCTGTCGCACAGGGCATGCTTCCACCCGCTGGTGCTGTACTCTGGGTCATCTCAGGCACAGCTAAAGTTTCTGGAAAATTATATGTCTATTTTTCCAAATTTCTTTATGCTGACAGATGTCAGTTGTTTGTCTTCTGAAACTGGTCTTTTCAAAAATAGGTAGTATGTCCCTTTAAAAAGCACAAACCACATGGGAATGGGATTATTTTTGTCCCTAGCTGTCTATAATCTATCTTATTTCTTTTTTCAGTGAAACCAAAACCTTCCCAGGGCTTGTTCCTAATAATAATACTGAAAAGAAAGCATCGTGTGAATCACACAGTAGCAGCAATAGCAATAGTACTACATTGCCCTTCTATTGAGCTGTCTCACTATACACCTCGAAGTATGGCCCAAACATGAACCCTCTCTCTCAGCTTGACTGTGAAATATAGGTTTTATTTTAGAACAAGGGAAGCGAAAGTATGAAAATTTTGAAAGGTCACCAAGGATAGAACAGGAGCCAGAAGGTCTGGATTTTAGCTTTGTGTTATGACTCTCAGCATACTTTCTGTTTGCCTTTGCAAACACTGCTAGCACACCAACAATTTAACTTCTAGGATCTGCAGGAGTGGGTCAACGTCCATGTCAATTTTTAGAAAATTCTACATTTGAGGAAAACATGCCAAAGAAACGCTGAACTAGTTTGCCCTAGGTTACAGGGCCACTAGTCTGCAGGATACACTTGAATTCTTTGCTTCAACCACTGGCCCCTCTGTCCTCCAAATGAATACACTCTCATCCGTTGCTCATAAGCATGTGAAGGGAGATCTTTAGCTCAAGACTGACCTCACCCTGTTGTCTTCTTACCCCAGACTGTGGTGATTTAAGGTCACTCTCCTGAGATGAACAACAGATACTTGCACAGGAGAGACACAAAGACCAGTTCATGCTTTTTTATATACCAGGACAGCACAAAGAGCAGGGTGGGCTGTAGCTGTGATGTGGATGAAGTATCTGCTTTTGTGCACGACTGTCCCATGGCAGTTCTGGAAAGCATCAGTGTCAGTGTAGAGGAAGGGAGGAGGGCTGATGGTTTCCTGGGTCTCCCTCTTCTTCCTCAACCAAAGCACTTTGTAAGCACGGGGAGCACAGTCTGCTGTACAAGATGAATTGCTTAGGTTCTTGTTTCAGCTCATCACTCCATGTAGGCTCTGCTCCTTGTGGCACTTGGCTAGGCTATTCCATTCACGAGTCCTTGCCCAGAGATAGTCCTGCTCTCTGCTTCAGCTGCCTGCTCCACTGGGTGTCCTCTTGGCTCTTACTACAGCCTTTGCTGATGGTAACTGGTTCTGGAGATATCCCTGGTCCTATTGGGCTGTTTGTGCAAGGAGGTTTGACTAGGGCTGTTCAGGCACTCAGGCAGCTGTGTACTTTGGAGCTTTCCTTCCCAAGTGGGTGCAAGTGTCAAAGGCGCATTGCCCTTCCCCCTGGCTTTGTTCTCTCTGCCCATCCTGTCCTGTGTTTCCCATCCCTACCTCTTGTGCCTGTTGACCTTTGAGCTAACATGAGCACATCTACCTTGCATAGGCCTTTATCTGCCTGACCTCCCTCTCAGGAGCTACTAAGATGTTCACTTGGCATGTACTCCATTTACCCACACCATCCTGTCCCTTGCTTCAGCACAGCTTTTCCTCCCACAGGACCCTTTACTACTCCGTGCCTCCTCACTAATTTTGTGGTCGCCAAATGTGTGGTCTTCCCAGCAGCTGCCATGGTGCAGCATTCTGCCCAGAGCCCCCTGTCCTGTCCCCCTCTGTGGCTGCTGGTGCTGAAGATAGACCTTGTCCTACACAAAGCTGTCCCTGAGCGTGCCAGTGGGTGAGAGAATGCGCCCTTGCATGTGTCTTTTGTTCTCAGTGCACAGCCCACCTCCCAGAGCAGCAGATAAACACAAACAGCCTCTTTCTGCAGTTTAATGAGCAAAGCAGAGCAGTGCTGCTGAGCTGGTCCTTTAACAGCAAGGGCATCATCACATCCTGAGCCGTATGTAAGTAAATCTGTAATCAAGTTTTATTCTTTCTTTTGTATAACTTTATGTACCAGCTCATCTTAAACTTGTAAAAACATTTTGTGGGAAATTATGCGTGGGAGGTGGGCAACTCCTTCCGTGTATTGCCAGCTAATCCGTAATGCTCTTCTTTATCATAACAAATGAAGGAGGTTTCTCAAAAGCAGTATCTTGTGCTGTTCTTTTATCTCTTTCTTTTTGCCTTAAGTCTGGAGATGGATTTCTGCCCCGGACAAGGGCACAAAATGGAGGCAGAACTCCTGGCTTCTGTCTTGAGCACTGTATGCTCATGGCTGTACTAAATCCTGCTTGCGCAGTATCCTTGTGAACTGGAAGGGCCTGTAGGTATTCAAAATACTGTTTAGCCATAAATGCTATTGAATGTAGAGGATGCAAAAAAACCCCCAGTGTCAAAAAATGCCCAAGAAACTGGAACTCTTTTAACTGTTTTTAACCTTGGGAAATAGAGGAACTTCTACATCCCACTGGTGTCTTGCTCTCCCACTATCTAAAAGTCATTTGTACTCAAAGCTCAAGGTTTTTGCACTTCCTTGAGACAAAATGTTTTGTACCCCCTGATCTGTCATCATTTCACACCTCATCTCTTCTGTTGAGCTATCACCCCCTCCTCCAAACTGGTAGGTGGCACAGGAGAAATCACATCATCCCTGTGAAGGAAACTGCACAGAAGTATCTTGGAATTTGGCAAAGCACAGTTCTCTTTCTACAGTAGGGCTCATCTCCCCTTCAATGGAAATTAAGTGTCTAAATCTTTTAGTCTTTCTCTCTTTGTCAGTTTTATTGTGTGCTCTGGGGTGAAGTTTTGTCGTGCTACATCTATTTCTCCTCGCCAAGACCTTCTTTATGGCTTTGATTTAAACTAAGTCCAGTCAGATATGGTGGAAGGCCATCATGTTCCAGTGCTGGGAATGGGCTTTAGGGGCTGTTTATCTTTTTCTCCAAGGATCACGCACATTTGTGTTTGTGTTCTGTGTATGTTTTGGGCTTACACAAAAACTTAAGGATCTGATTCTGGTGGGTCATGCTGGCAGGTATCCAAACCCATAAATCTGGTCACTGTGCTTTTCCAAATGTTTATTGTGCTGTTTAAGCTTTTATGGGCTCTTATGCGCATTGCATATGGTCTGAATAAATGTTACGCAGTATTACTGTGCTTAGCTGAGATGCAGAAGAGCCTCCAAGGGGATCATTAGAGCTGGGGCAGCCATTGCCAGCATTTGGAGATGAGTTTCTTCGTTGAGCTTTGCAGGGTTACAAGGATCTTCAGCCCTTTTCTGTTGGTTTTTAAATGCCACTTGATCTGAGGTTGCAGAGGTGGAAATAAGAAGCAGAGAGTTGCAATTTCTTGGATTCAGTCCAGGATTCTTGCAGCAAATCTCCCCTTTCTGAAACACTAAGCAAAAGGACTGGACTTTGTGTGTATTTGCTGCATTTTCTTTGTGCTGCTGCTGTGGCAAAGTCTGCTCTGATGCCAGTGGAACTCAGGACAGGACTTTAAGGAATCAGTGGATGCACAGTGGGGCAAAAATCACTTGTGCTGCTGTGAGAAAATACCTACAGACTCTGCTAAGAGTCAAGGCTGCACTGCTCCTTCAGACAAATGGCAAAGATGATATTCCCTACTCCTCCGAGCCTACAGCTTCTCTTTGATCCTGGAGATCAAATGTGAACCAGCCAGACTAAGAGCCAGCCAGGCTCCAGCTGCTGGGAACAGGAGAAGGACTTGTGTTTGAGGGACAGCCATGTGAAAGTGGTACCTAGCCCAGGCCACCTCTCCCTCTCGTGTCATAGTCCTGGAAGCACACAGGGAGTGTGCATGATGACGGAAGAGCACCATGGTCCTGCTGCTTCACATCCTTACTCTGTTCCATCCCAACTGGATTGAGGAAAGAAACTGCAGAGAAAAAACAGCCAGACTCTGGCCAGCCCTAACAGCTGTAACAGCAGCCTGGCCAAGACCTTGAGACCTTCAGAGGTCTGCAGGTTCAGCTGTGGGCTTCCCTTCACTGGGCCAGTTCACCTCCTGCTCCAGGCAGTCCTTCCAGCACTGTCATTTCACTTCCACCACTGACCCCCACTGACCCCGGGAAGATAAGGACTCGCAGCTGAGCTTGCTGCCAACACTGTCCTTCTTCAGCTTGGGCTTTTTCTCTCTCACCTCTGTCCTGTCTGGCTATTCAGATTGCAAGTTTGGGGCAGAAACAGGTTAGTGTTTCTGCTGCAGACATACAAGACCCCATTAGGTTTGTCCGTTAGGTCTGATGTAACATATACCATCAACAGTTGCTCTCTGCTGGAGGGCATGCTGAAATAGTGGAGGCTTCACAGAGGCACAAAGGAGTGATGGAGGAGGGAGACGAAGATGGGACTGGGAAGAGTGGGGACAAGGCCGGAAGCACTGGGAATTGGAGTCAGTCCTTTGCCTCTGGAGAGCTGAATTTGATGCTGCAAAACCTAGTCTGATTGCTTTTTATTTCCTAGTTTGTCTTTTACAAGACTGAAACTCAGATATCCTCTCTGTGTCAGCTCAAATGTGGCACTAGTGGAAAAAATTGCTTAAAAATAAAGAAGCAGAGAAAATGTGTGTTTGCAGCTGGAGCTAGAGTGCTCCTGGCTGTAAAAATGGATGGTTTTCTCTTCATTCCCTGGTGCTTCAGGCTGAGGATTAAAATGTAGGTTACTGCTGGCTGTGTTGAGATAGGAGCAAAACTCAGGTAACCGCTGCAACCTAATTTATAGAATTGCTTTTGCTGGGTGCAGTATGCAGGTGGAGTGACAGCACAAAACTGCAGCCCACATGGGTGTGAAAGTGTTAATCCTCAGGAGCATGGGGACACTGAGTGATATCACCATGTTTTGTCGCCTTAAGGAAGTAGGGCAAGGAAGGAGAGTGTCTTTTGTGCCTCACAGAACCTTTTAAACTTTTTTCTCTGGATAGAGGTTTTTCTTATGACCTCTAGAACATGAATACATTTGGTACAAGGTCATTTACAGGAGAAATATATTCTGCTGCATTCTCCTCTCTTCGACCTTGAGGCTGTTAACATACCTTGGATCAAACAGCAATGGGAAGGATAAATGCAAATAATGGGTAGCATTAACACTTCAGTTGTGATGGGCAACAGTTTTCATTATACCAATAGCTTCACTTAGTCCTGGGTGATTGAATTGGGGAACGAATAATAGGAAATAATAAGAAAGTAATAATTCTGGCATGCAAATGTTGTGCCAAACCCAGCACGCACCTTTTTCTATGTTGCAAGGACTTTCCTCAGGCTTCAGTGAGGGAGTGGCTGGGAACTACCTCCCCAGGGTGCCAGCAAAGTCCAGCACTTGGGGAAAACCCCGCAACAAACCTTTGGTTCTTGCTCCAAGAGCGGCCACATGTTGCTTGGCACAGTGAGCAACCTCTTAGGGGTTGTGTAACATCACAGGGCAGACACCATGTGCGGTAACGCTGTTGATGTCAGCCGAGTTACCCTGGTGATACATCAGTCTTTGGGGGTTTTTTGGAGGTATGAGGTGGGGCAGTGTATTACTCACCTTTGCACTGTGCTGCACATCCTGCTTCCCGCTGCTGCACTTGGTGGTGGTGCTGCTGCTTTGACCTGCAGGAAGGGTTTGAACCTGCCTGTGCAGAACTCACAGAAACTGAGACATTGCAAAGTGCTGACTTGACAGCTCAGAAACATTCTTCTTCCCTTCATTCAATCCAGTGACTCCTCAGCAGGCTGTTCCCATTAAAAGCTACAGTGCTACTTCCACCTCTATATGCTGCTGCTCCCCCAAACCTGTGATTGATTCTGTCATTTCTGTAGGGGGGAAAAAAGGGTCGACCATGAGCAGAGAAACTAAAGTGAACATTATCTAAATCTGAGGTGGGCTCAGGACGTGAAATCACAGTACCAGATTTTGCCACTGGAGCTGATATTTGAAAACGTTTTAGGGAAACTCATTTATTGGATAGTAAATGGCAGCACAGAGAACTGGGGACACCTTGAACAAATTCAGTGTTTTAAATATCTGGGATTTGCCTACCTGTAAAATTAAGAGAATAGGTTACATTTCTTCAACTTTCCTGAGAATAAGGGGCTTTACTGGCAGCTCACCTGTGTGTTTGGCTCCCTCACTTGGAGATTTCAGCAGAGAAAGCGCCTGAATGTGTAGAAAGTGCCTATCATTGTCAGATTGTTGTTGGCAGCTTCCTTTTGCCTGCAATGTCCATCAGTGCTGATCAGCGCTGCCGGGTAGGCACCATACTTAATTCTCGAGTGTGTCTGAGAGTGGGGAAACAGACAGAGGAGAGGACATTTTACTGAAATAACCCATCGGCTTCCCTTTCTCTGCCCCTTCATCAAGCATCCTCAGTGTGTGATGCTGCAGCCTGAAGCTGGGGGGGACATGGTGCTGCTTCAGCCACTTTTGTTCCCATCAGTCCTGCGTGAAGGCAGGTGTAAGGGCAGAGGGGCTGAATGCAAACATGTAGTGCCTTCCCTTAAGCCATTTCCACTTGCTCTTGGGCTGCTTAAAGCCATGTATTCTTTTAATATCATTTGAAGAGGTTCATCCCCAGCCACTTGTTTCTGCCCACTTCTTCCTTCTCCTCACTGGGGTTTCTCCCCTGGCTGCCCACATGAGAAGGAACGGAAATGATAATTTCCTGCTCTCCAGCACGGAAAGGACAGGAGGGAGCATCAGGGGGTGCAGAGGATCCACTTGACGGGGAGGATGTGCTTGGAGAGGAGCTCTCCATGGAGAGAGAAGCTTTTCTTGCCAGCAGAGTCCTGTGTCAAGCACGGGTAGCTCCGGGGCTCCCACCTCTTCCCTTCTGTCACTAAATGTTGAATCAGCTGTTTGTGCTGCCCTGTCACAGTGCTTGGGACAAACTCTCTGGCAGAAGGGTGGGGAAAGGGAATAAATAAAGGATTTTATAGCGGGCATGGTTTGTTCACAAACAACCTGCCGCAGGCTTGTGCTCTGAAGTCAAACCAAAGCCCAGGTGCTGCTCTTAGACTTTCATCCCTGTGAGCACATTTCGGAGGGGTCCCACCGCAGGCGTTGGGGGCTGGCTAGGAAGAAGGTGGCAGAGGCAGCCTGCTCCTTTGCCCCTTCTTCCTCTGCACATCCCAGGACTGTGACCTCCTCAACCTGCAGGGAGAGGGAAGGGAGGTGGGAAATGGGGTGACAGGAACAAACTTCCTGCAGTGGAGCTGAGCTGAAGGACAGTTCTTATCGCAAGAGAACAGCCCTGTTGGGGGCAGCTGGAGAGAAGCCCATCCCACTTTCCTGAGCCCCCCACCCTGCTCATCCTGCAGGAACCTCACTAACTCCAGCACACAGCCCTGCCACGGAGATGAAACAAGACTTGTGCTGCGCTGGAAGTTTCTGCTGAAGGCAGAGCAGTCCCTGCATTGGTCCTGTGTCACTAGTCTAGGCGTGGACTCCCAAAAGCCTCCTTGGCTCTAACAGTGGAGCAGAATGCTGCAGGTAGAGCATGTAGGAGCAACCTCAAGTGTGCAAGTGGTGACACCTGGGCAAGGGAGTGGTGATGGTGCCTGTTTGTCACTACTCCCCAAGCCTGAGGAGCAGTGGATTGTCCATAGATTCTTTCCGCTGATCCTTGCCAGCTGATGATGGCTCTTGAATCCAAGGTCTGTAACATTTATTGAACTAATACTCCTTGAAGACAAATGCTGTGATAATGTGACTCAACTTCTGCTGTTGAATACCCCCTTGATAAACACCTCGTCTCTTCTATTGCCTTTTATTATTGTCCCCTCATTCCATCAGTCACTCTTGTCATTTCTGACATGACTCATTTGGTCTCCCAGGAGATCCAGTGGAGGGCCACACATGGGCACAGCTTATCAGCCTGAGCTGTCGGTGGGTTAACGTGTTCCCCAGTGTTGGGAGAGGACTGATCTCGTGAGTGCTGCTGCAGGGAGGACTCGTAAGGAGAGCAGCATGAAAATCAAGCTGTTGAAATCTGTCGGTGTTCACGGAGACCTTGCGCCAAGGGATGAATTGCGTCCTTTATGTCAGCAGGAGGACTCACCAATAGGGAGGGAATGGCTTCCTTTCCCAGCCTTACACAAGCTCTTTCAGCATGTCCTGTCCTTCGTTCTTGCAAGACCACATTGAGAGTGCCATGAAATTGAGTTGGTGTCTAGTGCCTCCCTCCCCTAGGAGGGGCCACTTCCCTCTGACATCCCTCACCAGCAACAGCTGGTACAGCAAACAGCTCTCAGCAAGGTCCCACAGCAAACAGCTCTCAGCAAGGTCCCACCTGTCCAGTGTCCTTCCCTTCCCAGAAAGCCAGGAGAGGGATTTCCTCAGCACACTTCATCGTTCTGGAGGGCAGCCAGGGACATTATCAGGCACTCCATCCCCTATCCACAAAATGCTCTGTGTTCAACATTGCCCCAGAGGGCAGGGATTTATGGCTGATTTTCACACAAAACTTAGCCAAAAGTCTGTTATGCATCAAAAATTACTTGGTGCAGGGAATAATATTTTGCTCTTGTAATGGCCTGCCCAGAGAGGTGGTAGATTCACTGTCCCTGGAAGTTTTTAGAGTGAGATTGGACGTGGCACTGAGTGCCATGATCTAGTAAATTGATTGGAGTTGGACCAAGGGTTGGACTTGATGATCTCTGAGGTCTTTTCCAACCCAATCAATTCTATGATTCTATGATTTATATATACATGTAGATGTGTGCAGTACCACTACTATAGTTCACCAGCCTCCTATGTCTGGTGATGACTTAAATTTTTAAAGGTTTGCACTTGGGGTGTTTTTCAGAACTCCCCAACCCTCTTGCAAAGCCATATTTGTTGCACAGCTTGTAGCATCCAGTATAAATAGCTCCACTTGATGACAAGGGTTGGGCATGAGAAGGCCCTGAGTTATGGGTTCTGCAGGCAGCTACTGCCACGTTGTGGGGAGATGATGCTTTACATGCATTTATTGTGCAGCAGAAACCACGAGCTGAGCTGGAAAAAAAAAAAATAGCCTTTGGTTTGTGTGGATATTGGACATGGTGGGGTGTGTGTTCTGCTCTCTCAGGGGGTGTGCACTGCCTCACCCCCTTGCCATGCTTGCCAGGTGAAGCTGACTTTCTCTTAGCTCTTGTGTCTCAGAGAGCAGGAATTTCTCTCCCACAACAGTAGGAAAACTGTGACATATTGCTATGAACAGACATGAAATAGTTTTTCCACCTGGCTTCTTATTAGGTGTTACAGCCCTATCTTTTTTCCATTGGTCATATGATAGTCATTTTTTGGTATTTAGTAACATCACATCTAAGACTTGACAAGGGAGTGGGAAAGAAGCAGACTTGCAGTCTTGGACAATAATACTGGTGACTCCAGAACCACACCTGTATCAGACATTTGTAAGCATATGGAAGAGATTGAAGATTATCTAATTGTCTCCTTAATACTCAGTACTAGACTGAATCATCTCTGCAGGCCTGGGAAGCTGTGCAGATCACCAGGCTCTCCTTGCTCCTGCTCCACTAAGCTAAAGAGCCAACTTGGAAAGGGAAACCTTTCTCATGCCCAGCTTTGGCTGTGCCGGGGTGCTCGGCAGGGTTTCAGTGCAGAAGGTGTAACTGGCTTGCTCACATTTTTGGCTGTGAAAGTCAGTGACAGCTCTTCTTATGGCCAGATTTTGTGCATGATCCTGTTAGGGGAGTTGTCAGCACCTAATCTGTGTGTTTGCTGTCATCCAAATAGTATTGCCAATGTGGCCTGACACACTGTATATTAATTCAAGTTTTGGCTTACTTGCTTGATCCAGGAAGGATTAAACCCCTCCCCACATCTGCTGAGGTTCTCTTGTACTGCTGCCTCATCACAATGGTGCTCCTTACCAAAGCTCAGAGAAGGTCTTTCCCTCCACAGCTTCCCAGGCACAGCTCTTCCCTAGGTGTCAGGAACTGCTCCTTCTTGTCCTTTATGTTTCCCATCCATACCTCCATCCTTCCTTCATTCTCCAGCATGGTGGTACCTGCAGACCACAGCCAGCCCTTATGGCAATCTGTCAGCCAGCAGCTGATCACCTCTTAGCCAGGCTGAGTTATTCCCTGCCAGGCCCTGCCCCTGCCTTGCAGTAAGACAAACAGCTATGCTTGTTACTTCCTTTAACCTGGACCAGGGAGCAGGTTGGAACACAAAGCCTTGGAAAAATGAGGCCACAAGGACAAATTTCCAATCAGAGTCCTTCAAATACTGCTCTGAAGGAAAATTGCTCTTCATTTGTGGGTGGAATGGAAGACTGGGTTCAAGGGCATGAGTTGTGCAAAACAGAGATTTAAGTGATTGAGTAAAGGAAAGAATGACTGCTCCTGGGGGAAGGGGAGAGGGGCCTGGGACCTCGCTAACCTGATTTAATCAAGAGAATTCTGATGTTTTACAATTGCAAGCAACCATCTGACCCAGAGCTGGGCAATTTGCAAGCCACAGAGTTATGAACTGTTGGTAAAATGGTCTAAAGAGGAAAATACATTTTCAATTACAAACCAAAAACCAGAGCAGCGACGCTCTAGGTTTTGGAACCACGTCCAGCTGTTGTTGGGAGAGTTGGGGTCTCTACCCCTCTCACAGCCTCTCCCACGTTCAGCAGCACCCGGACCAGTTCCAAGCAGAGCCTTGGTGGGCAGCAGCTACATCAGCCGCAGGATGTCTCCTTGTAGGAGAGGAGCTGGAGTTGCATCTGGGCAAAGTGCTTCCTTACTCTGCACAGGTGGGTCAATGTTCTAGGAAGGGAGGAAAAGCTGGGAACAGCCCCTAGC
The DNA here is from genome assembly GCA_013396735.1 of Grallaria varia. Classification (NCBI taxonomy): domain Eukaryota; kingdom Metazoa; phylum Chordata; class Aves; order Passeriformes; family Formicariidae; genus Grallaria; species Grallaria varia. Next base: position 200,485 of record VWZG01000268.1, read on the forward strand.
AATGGAGACCCTGACCCAGCCTGAGGAGCTACGGGATGACCACGCTGATTTGAGATGGCTCCCTGTGGTCCCCTGGGCCTGAGAAGAGACATTTCCACGAAGGTTCCGAGAAGAGGCATCAGTCTCAGTCCACTGACTTGAATCCATTAAACTTATATTAACTGGTTTGTCCTTACAAGTGCCGAGCATTCCCAGCTGTGTCAGGGGCTCCCCTTGTTGCAATGTCAACTTCAAACAACATGTGCCTGGGCTAATTGTTTCTGGATTTGGTCAAGTGAGGTTTTACTTCTTTTCTGGGAAATTGTCTGTTGTGCCCGTGGTATTTGCAGAGTGCTGACAATCCCCTCTTCCTTCACCATTCTGCCTTGTCTGCTTAAGATGGTGTTCCTTTGAGATGTGCTTTTCCCCTTTCAAGACTTTTGATGTATTTTCCCATGCTAGAAAATTCAAAAAGGCAGCATGTGAAGCTGGCTGGGGCCAGTGAGTGTTGCTGGGAGCAGCAGCTTTGATCCTCAGTGGGAGCTTTGCAATAAACTTGATCATGAATTTTTCATCATTTTCTCTGTGTGTGTGTGCGTGCACGTGCCCTGCAGGGGGTACAGGCACGGATCCTGAACTTGCACTCAGCACAGGGGTAAAATTCACTTGCAGTTCATCGCTGGTCTAAATCCTTTACATCTCCAGGGTAACTCCACCTCGAGTTATCCTACATGAAATTTGACCCTGACATCTAATAGCTAGGGAGCTGCTCCCGTCTTTAATCTCTTTGACAGTGCCTAGTCAGGGCTTTTTGAAGAATTTTGTTGGTCTTTTCTTCCATATAAGCATTAGTTTTCTTTATCAGGAGTTTTGTACTGCTATCTGACCCATTTACTTGGAAGCCTCTGAGGAGGGCTTGAGTTGGAAGAGAGCTAGATTTGTGATCCAAGTATGAGTCTTTCACTGCTAATTGTATTAGCATGCATAACTGTATGCACATTTCTAAACTGTCATGATTGCCATGTCCTTTTAAAACATGGACAGGACATCAAAAGGGTTATGACTGCTCAGAGATTAGCAGAGAAGCAAGAATTTAAATTGCCTGATAACTCAAAAACTGTGATGTGAGCTGTTTTGCCCCCATTATATCAAAATTGACATAGGAAAAATAAGTTCAGAATTAGGCTTTTAAAGCTCATTAGCCTTCACGATGTAATTAGTAGGCAACAGGCTGTTTGCTGGAGGTTTAAGGTGCCCTGTGCCTGCCATTGCTGTTGGATGGGCAGTCTCTGCATAGTGGGAGCCCTGTTGGACTGGACTGTGACAGGATTCATGGGATGAATGGGGAGGAAAGGATTGAGAAGTCCTGAATTCAGATTCTTTCTTTGCCACACATTGATTTGAAAGGAGCTGCTTGGTTTCCCTGTTCATGGCTCAGTCTGTGTTTTCACTCTCAAGCCGACTCCTGGTAGAGGTTACCTGCGCCAACCTTTAGGTTCCCGGGGTGCTTCCCATTCACTGAACCCGACGTGCCTTGTGTATGCTGTGTGCACAGTGTTGTGTTTCACGGAGGTGACAGCAGCGACTTCTCGGTCTCAGCTGGAGAGACCCGTGCCAGCCACAGCCCAGCATCTTTCACACGGGCGCTGTCGCTTTTATTCTTTATCCGCGTAAATCCTGGCAGAGCGGGTCTCGCTTCACGGACGGTGCCTGCAATGCATGTAGGCATTGCCGGTGCCCGGCCTGGGAGCGAGGAGCATCCCTGCGGATGCGGGGCGCGGCCGGCAGATGGAGCGCGGCTCCTCCGCGCCCGGCGCAGCGGCCCCGCTCCGCTTTCCCCGGGCACGCTGCTCGCCGGGAACGGAGCGGCGCGATAACGGGTTGTTTATTGTGGAAACATGCCACTTTTAGTAGATTTACAAGCAGCTTTGCGGAGCTCCTGATCGCCCCGTATTTTTGTTTCTCGTCCGTTACTCATCTGGATGCATCGTTGATGTATGTCTAAGCAGGGCTGTAAAAGATGCTAGCAGGGACATGATGGGGCCAAAGCATGGGGGATAGAAAGCAGCTGTCAGGCAGCATTTCTTCCAGGGATTTGAGGAGGACCAGCAGGCTGTGTCAGCCCGGCAGTGGCTGCTGCTCAGCGACTGACTTTACAGTCAGAGTATTTTGTAGTTCCTTCAAGGCCCCGTGGTTTAGCGGCCGCACAGATGGCTGCAGTGCCTTTAGAGCAAAGTGAAATAACACTAGTTCCTTCCATCCTCTGCTGCCTCACCCCAAGAAATTAGCAGCCTCTTGTGGGAGCTTCTAGTCAAAATCCAGATCCAGACACCTCTGGACTTTCAGCAAAGTTTGAAACCAGTTCAGCGGCTGAATTTCAAGTCTATTTTTTCTGTGCCAAAACCCGCAGAGCTGAATACCTGGAAACTATGGAGGTGGGTTAAGTCACAGACCAAATACTCTCTGAGCTTTTCATTGTCTACCTCTAGTGCATCAGCTCTTCTAAAATAATATGTCTAGCATGGTTCATACCACAATCACTGCTGTAATCACCACTGAAACCTGGACAGGTTAGAAATCCATATGTAGTTCTATGTCTGGGTGAATTTGGCAGACAAAAAGCAGTCCCCAAAAGGCAGTTTCTTCCTGTCAAATCATCTGCCAATTTTAACAGTTTTGATTTATGCTTTTTAAGGTTACTGAGCTCTTTGCTGAAAGAGTTGAAGGCCGTCTGCACTGGCGCTGTTATTGAATGAGCCTCCTCAGGAGCAAGACTGGCTTCCAGATGACAGAGTAGCTGGGAGCTTGTATCTTTTACATGCGAGATTTCTCTGCCTGTCTCCTTGGTCCTTAGCTAAAACAAGTGCTTCCAATTACAGAAAAGTATATGTGATATACATCAGGCAGGTTTTGTACATTGTACTTTTAAGGGAGGTACAAATGTTGTGCTTGTATCTGCTCCTTTACCTGCTATTCCAACCAAGTGTAGGGAGGAAATGTGCCTGATGGGTACGTAACCCTCCTGGTTTCTCTAATGAAACTTTGTTTAGGGGGTTGTTTTTTCTGTCTTTTTTCAATTGGGCCTGAAAGGGGAAATTAATTAGGCCAGTTGGAAGTATACAGGGGCTGTTTTGTGTGGGGAAAACCAGGGCAGGTGAACAGCTCTTGAAATTGCTTGGACAGTAGATGAGCATGGAATAAGAGACCAACAAGAAGGTAGTTAGTTTAGCTAGAAAGACTGGCTGAGTGTAGCAGTCTGGAAAGTAGATCATTTTTCTGAAAGTCACAAAGAAGAAAAATAATGGCTCCAGATTCATCCCTTGTGTAAATCTTTTGAAGTTAGTCACTTATACCAGGAAGATTTAACCCCATTAATTTTAATGGGTCACTGCAGTGTCCCAAGAGTTGTTTTTCTGCTGTGCTCTGTTCTGAGGCAGAGATAAAGCAGAGCCTTGGTGTCTAGGCTTCAACCCAAGCTTGGTGTCCCCATGGGGCTGGCTTGGGCCTGTCCATGTTGTGGCTGACTCCAGTTGGAGAGGGAAAAGGATGCAAGACATGATGATGTGTCTGAGCCCCTGTCCAATGATGGCTGGGTGCTGCCAGAACTTTCTTGTGAGCTATAACATGCCTGAAAAGGCATCTCTGATCTGAAAAATAAGGACAGGCAGGCTAAGAGGTCTCACTGAAGTCAACACCGCTCCTCACTTGGCTGTGCGTCTGCTAATCCAAAGTGATTAACAATTAACAAATCAACCAGAGACGAGGAGGTGTAGAGCAGTGTGGCAAAGAAAGGAGTCTGAAATTGAGCAGAAACCGGCATCAGATGAATCCCATTGGGACTCAGTGGGCAGAGAGCAAAGGTCAGTGCCCTTGACACACAGCAGGGACCCAAGGACTATGGCTGGGGGACAGGGATAAAGGGCGTTTACCACCTACTGTTCCAAGCAAGACAGTTATAGCAGGAGTCAGCCACGCATAGTTAAATAGCCCGTCTATCACAGCAGGGAAAATGTAATCTCCTGCCAGGAGGGGGGATACATCTTTGTCACCAGTTTTCAAACAGCCAAAAACATGGTGGCAGACACAGCTATAGTGCTTGGGCAGAAATAGCGGTCATGCCCCAGCCTCATCAGACAGCAGCATATCATGAGCTGTGCTTGGCCCCTGATCCTTGGGGACTTGGGAGCCTACCTTGTGCCTCAGCTCTCCGTTTTCTGCATGCCTTTCCTCATGTGCATTGCTCCTAGGGCCATTTGTAGGAATGTGGGATTACAGTCCTATGTTGAGGGTTGCACAGCTTTCCCCTGACTCCCTGTCCTTCGTTTTGCAAATAATGCAAATTGTTCTCAAATATGGACCAGAAAACAGGAAATGAGCCAGGACAAACAGATGGACCATAACAAAATGAAGTAATACATCTTAATGCAAATGTTCTGAGTAACATGGTGGAGGGGGAAGTTGCTTTTTGGTGTAAAGTCAGCACTAAGCAGCCTGCCTTTGTCAAGGCATCAGTGCTCTTCAGCATCTTTCAGAAAGAAGGGAAGATAAGCATCACTGTGTCTCTGGGTGTTCTTGATGGGCATGGCATGACTGCAAAGTGGGTCCAGGGAGAGAGTCTAGATGTGGGTCCATTAAAGAAAGGACAGAAAACATGCTGCAATAAAAGTTTCTCAGTAAACTTTGTGACTAAACTTCTAATACCTCCATTTAATCTCATTAGTCTGTGGTCTTCTCCCAGTCACATATTGTAAGGCAAACTCTGTTAAATCACTCCATAGCTAGAGTAGATCAGAAAACCCATCTGGATTGGAAGCTGGTTGTAAAATGCTTCATAAAGCTTGTATCAGCAATAGTGTGGCCAGCAGGACCAGGGCAGTGATTTAGCCCCCCGTACTCAGCACAGGTGAGGCTGCACCTTATGTACTGTATCCAGTTTTGGGCTTCTCACTGTAAGAAGGACATTGAGGTCCTGGAGCAAGTCCAGAGAAGGGCAAAGGAACTGTTGAAGGGTCTGGAACACAAGTCTGATGAGGAGTAGCTGAAGGAGCTGGGGCTGTTTAGCCTGGAGAAAAGGAGGCCTAGTGGATACATTACTACTCTCTACAACTGCCTGAAAGGAGTTTGTAGGGACATGGGGGTCGATCTCCCAAATAACAAGCGACAGGACAAGAGGAAGGGGCCGGGGAAGGTTTAGATTGGGTATTAGGAAAAAAATCTTCACCAGAAGGGTTATGGAGCATTGGAACAGGTTATGGAGCATTGGAACAGGATGCCTAGGGAAGTGGTAGAGTCACCATCCCTGGAGGTATTTAAAAGATGTATAGATGTAGTGCTTAAGGACATGGTTTACTAGTGGTTTGACAGTGCTCGGTTAATCTTAAAGGTCTTTTCCAACCCAAATGATTCTATGAATATCAAAAGTTGTTCCTGCAAGCATGTGAGCCTTGGGAGGACCACGTGTGCTGGGATCCAACATATCACAATGTAATATGGACATGTGAATGCACCCAGTACATATGTCTTTCTATCTGTCAGAGGGAGAAGTGTCAGATATAAAGGGTGAAACTCAATTTGCCTAAGCCCAAGATATGGTTGTAATTCACCCCAAGGGCTGCAGCAAGTGCTGCTCTGCAGCACCCAAGGAGGAGGAGGAATTTCAACCAAGCCCATCCACAGACAGGTGGAAGAGTCCCAGAAAAGCCTCATTTCTGTGTCAGGTTATTTTAAGTAACTGCAGCAAGTCCCTTCACATCACACAGGGCTGCCTGCATGGTCCTTGTGCAGCCTCTTCAAGGGTAGCAGAGACTGGGAGCATGAGGCAGTCTGAGTGCCACAGGATTCTCTGAGAAATTAACCCTTTTCTCTGGCAAATGAAGTGACTGAAAAGTGCAGGTGCTGCTAAAATCCTGCCTGTGTGTCCTGACCTGTGAGCAGCATTGCCAGCCCATGTCTGTGCTGCAGTGAGTGAGTAGAGTTTGCAACCACATACACCTCTGAGCTCCTGTGATTGTATCCTCAGAGCATCCTACCTATGGACAATCTAGCTTATTTCCCCAGAATATGTAGCTAATATGGGGAACTGAAAAAATTTGCAACCTTTATTAAACAAAGGAATACGAGAAAATTATTTCTTATATGCTCTGCTCAATGTTAAATGTGAACAGACCACAGCAGGTGTGAAGGGATGTGATACAGGCTTGGAAACCCTGGAGCGAGTCGAGGGAAGGCCTGTGAGAAATAAAAACTGCAACATGATGAAATGCAAATATTTCTGCAACTGTGTTTATGTGCAGGATCAGGGCTGTCCAGCTGTCTGTTGGCTGCTTTTAGCCAAAAGACAACAGAAGGCAACGGATGATCTCACTCTGTCCCTCTTAAATCGATAAATATCCTCCACAGTTGCTTAAGTATCAGTTTTTCTAAGATTATTCTTTGCCAGCTGTTTGGCAAAGCCTGATGTGGGCTGAACGTTTTCTTCTCTCCTCTCGCTGCTTCCTCATGCGCAGGAAGCAGTTCGGGTGGTTCAGATGGCCGTGGTTGGGAGGTGGGACAGCCTGGATGTATTTCAGAGGTTTGAAAGTGTGTCGGCAGAAAAACCCTCAGCGTGAGGCCAGCTTTTGGGAGGATAGTGCTGACGTATGGCTTGCGGGAATGAAAGCCCAGGAGAAGCTCAAACAGGGCTGTCTTTGAAATGCAGAATCCTGCAGGTATAATGTGGTGGTTTTATCTGACCTGTGAACATCTCTGACAAGGCATCAGGTCATTAGTCTTGTGCTTGTTATTGTAACATTTGTTGGAATGAAACACTGGCATTTTTAAATCACTGCTATCAAAGCATATCATAAATTGTAAGCAGTTCCTTTTCCTTTGAGTATATCCCTGTGTCAAATCATTCAGTGCTCGTATCTTCCAAATTGGGCGTGACATTACCAGTGAAGAGCTGTGACTGAGCATGAAATAATTATTTTTAAAAAAAGCTGAGCTGTAAAAAAAAAAAGTATATTTCCTAAAAAAATGACTAGAAAGTGACCCCTACCTCTTAAAACAGTTCTGCTTCCAGTCTCTGATAATAACAGTGTGTTTGACTCCTGAAGTGCTAAACACTCTGCTTTCTGTACAGTGGAATTTAAAAGACTGTTGCTCGAAAGTATATATATATATATATATATATATATACACTGTGCAAATATACTGTGCAGTTACTCCCACAACCTGATTTTCTTGCTTCCAAGAGCTGTGACACATTTTTAGGAGGAGCGGTGTACTTTTAAACTCACGCTATGGTATAATATGAAGGTCAGCCTGCCTGAGTCTTTGAGAGATGGAGAAATTAAACCCAGCCTCCATTCTTTCTTTGAGACTTTGAGCCAGGAGCTTTTTGCTCAGCTTTTTTCCTGTGAGATGCTGTGGTGTCTTGTCCCTGTTTTTGAGGAGAGAGATCTCTCCGAGGCCCTGGCTACTCAGCTATGAAGATAACTGGCCATGGTTGCATTAGCAACTGGATGCTCTAAGGTCTTTTAAGCAAGGTCTGTTCCCAGCCTTAACTGCATTTTTCCTTCTGAGATGTGCCTGACTTTAAGCATTGAACAAAACTTCACCTGGAGACACATTTGGAGCTCTCTTGTCATCATTGCAGTTATTTTCAAGTCCTCTTTGGGAGATGGACTTTCTTTGGAGCTGGTGATGAGCCACAGTCCCAGGACAAGCACATGGTGTGCCTCCCCTCTGTGCATGCCCTCCTGCCCCTCCCTGTGCTCTGGGAGGTCAGCTGCTCTCATGGCTTCCTCACCTGCCCTTTGCAGACCCTCAAGGCAGGCAAAGGAGGGATGAAGGCAGGGTGTGATGTTTGCATTTTGGATAGTTTCTTTGGTGATTAGAGCAGTTCTGGGACCTGTTGGGCATTATATGACCTGCAGGCTACAGGGGAGGGGAGGCAGAGAGGTGGCCAAAAAATCTCTGACCTTCCTTCTCGTCACCATTCCAGATTTGCTTGGATATATGTAGGCCTCTAAGATTTTTACAGCATTGTTTAAAATATGTTTCTGCTTGGGCAAAACCAGCCTTTTCTGTATCTTTACTGAGAAAAGGGTCTTGGTAGTGTTACCACAGTAAATTAAGCAACTTCCTGCCCACTACAGAACCTTGCATTCTTCAGCCTAAAATGAAAACACATAAATAACCAGCACAGGGGATGTGCCCGGCCTGTAATGTGCATAGAGTTCATTCTTCCAGACCCTTGTTTTCTTCTGGACGGTGATTTAGAAGGAAAAACTTTTATCTAATCATGAGGTAGGTCTCTGCAGAGGTCCTCAGGCACTGCTAATGGATGGGATGCACAGCAGAGCTTGAAGGCTTTTGATTCTGGCTGGGTAAGGCAGAGAGCTGAGTTTTTGGTGTTGTACAGCTATTGCTTGGTAGGTCAGAGATGGGTTTTGTGCAGGACCCAGGGTGTTGGTGTAGTGATCAGAGCCACTTTGCATTACAGTGGGGTGTGTGTTGTAGGGAGGGGAGAAGAGGGAAGCAATCAGCTGTCAAGGAGACAGCAGGTCAAGGCAGGGGAGGGTTGGTGCTGGAGAGGAAGCAGAGGCAAAGCAGAAGGTTCCAGGAATTAGCTTCAGTCCCAAAGGGACTGGGGAAGAAATTGTTAATAAGTAGGTTATTGGCAGCAGGACACTCCATTTCATGCTCTGAGTCATAATCCCTACAGCTGCATCTCATGGCTGGTGTGCCTAGATCCTGGTTTTGAATCTCGCAATGTTTTACAGAAATGAGAGATTATTCAAAATAGCTCTGAATTCAGGCTCAGTACTAGAAGCTAACAACAATGTAGTTGGACACTGCAGTGTGGATTTCAGGCTACGGAAACCTCCCCAGGACCTCAGGGATGCTCTTATCATCCTGTGGTAGATGGGAGGGGCTCACAGCCAGGCACGGCATGGCATGCCCCATAGGAAGGGCAATGCTCCTGCTGAGAGTGTGGTTTCTTGTTGTCCAGCTTCTGGCATTTCAGGTAACAAAGGCAGAAAACAGTGCACCAAAGCTGATTGCAGGGCATGACATTTGCAGAACCTCATTGATATTCCAAGCTTGTGAACTACTGAGCAAGTGAGATCAACAGCCTAAAAGGAGGGGGCATAATTCCTGACAATTGACGGCATTTTCCCTTCGCCCACATGTGATATCTATATATCAGATTAACGTGAACAGTTAAAGCAGTAATAGGTTGCCAATGGCCTTTTAGCTCTGCAAAATAGAGATCCTTCATGTTGCAGGCCAGAAACATCCCCCAAATCAGAATTCATTTTGAAAGAAAAAGTAATTGCTCTTTTAGCTGAATTAAAAGGTTTTCTCCTATAACCAGCTGAATGGATGGAAATAATGAAATTCATTAATTATGCCTCTTCACTTTTATGAATATAGAACATGGAAAAAGATATTGGAAATACCACACACACCCTTTGGAGATGTATGAGGTGAATTAAAAGTTAATGTCTGGATGGAGAATTGGACAGGAGTTACATAAAGGGAACAAGGAGAAATTGACTGTTTCCTGCATGAGCAGGTCTGAAAAACATCCAGATTTGTATCTGAACTGGACTACAAAATTTTTGGTCTATTCAGATATTGCACTGTTTCATGGTGTGTGCGCTATATGCATTTATTTAAAATGCATATGAAAAATATTTTCTTCTGTTTTCCAGAGTTATTTAATATTTAATGATGATCACCTTAGAAAGTCATCTGGCATGATTTGAGGTGTTTTGATGCAAGCATACAAGCATATATTTGAGGTTAACATGATTTTTTTTTATTTGCCCTTTGAATTCTGTAAGTCTCAAAAGGAAGTATTAGAATGGATCTGACATGTAACAGCAAAAACATTTTCTGCCTCTGCAAAGTGAGTTTTAAGTTCAGTATTATAACCTGTAAGCGTGTGATCAAATATCAATCAAGGAAAATGTACTAGAAGTTTTGATAATTTTGAGTATGGATCTATAAAACTTAGGGTACATCTGACTATCTCTGGATTCCTATTTTCAGGAAGCTTTTACTGTTCCAGGCCGAAATAGCTGTGCTATTTTCTTTATTTCCTTCCTAAAATGAACAGACCATTGACACTGAAACAATCTCTTACATCATCTTGAAGTACAGGGCATCTTTTTATTTATTATTTCATTCTCTACTGCAAAAAAAAGCATCTCCATTCCCTCCTTTTTCCATGTAATTTAGCTTTTTAACCTTTTAGAGGGAATGAAGAAATAGGACCTGCTATCAGAATTGAATATTTGAAAGGGGCTTGGTTTGGTCATTACCTTGAAAAGTAGCCCTACTATTTGAAAGGTTTTACCTTTGGGAAGTTGTATCTATTTTTTTTGCCTTCACTGGTGCCTGTCAGTGATAATTTGGAATCATTTAATGAATCCAAACAGTTATATTGGGCAAGACAGGTTCAAGACTTCATTTTTCTTTCATGTTTTAGTCTTAGATTCACAGAGGATGTTTTAAGACTGCCTGATGCTGGTAGGTAATCAGGGAAGACAAGTCTGCTTTTAGTAGTTGCCAATCCGGCAAAATTTACTCGATGCATCTACTAGCTACGTTTTGGAGTTTTATAGTGTCTGAAAAAGCTCAGTTCAAAGGACAGTGATTAGAAAAATTTCCTAGAGTTCATGAACTTGCAGTAGATCTTGCATGCCATGATTTATGTCTCTTTGACTAGTAAATTAAAGAACCCGACAACTTGAAAGATCTTTCCATGTGCTGCTTTGTAGAAACAAGCAGAAAACAATTCCAAGTAATATAAAATTGATGTCTTATAGAGAACTGCACGACGATTTAGTATGCTGGAGAGACATTTGATGTTGCAAGACAGTTAACTGAGGACATGCTGCTGAGACAGATTTGGGAAGCAGCCCTGTTTTAATCTCACTGTTCTAACTCAAGGAAATATAGTGACAAAAGGAAAGACTACAGTCACCAGATGAAGAAGTCGGAGTTCATACTGTGGTCTTGATCTTGTCTTCCCACATGCATTGTAAGTTTTTGCCTCTCTTGGAAAAAGTATTTGCCATTCCTAGGGCCATATGGGCAACAGATGATTTTAAAAAGTCAGGGGAGAGATCTCCCACTAAAGGGGGATGTAAAACTAGGTAGGGCAATAGGGTATTTAGTGGTGCAAAGTAAGTACAGATGCGATAGCCATCTGCTGTCTGTGCACACTGTGGTCTTAATCTTTCAGGTCCTACTGCCCTTGGACACATAGCAGGGTCAGCAAGACAGAGAGGTCCAAGCATCACATTGCACAGAACTGCTAGACACCAGAAGAACACCACCAGGAAAAAAAAAAAATCAAAATTGTACAATACCAAGCATCTGGCATGCTCTCCTGTGTACTGGCAGCTTAGAGATCTAGTAGGGCTGGGGCCTTCTCTGGAAATGCCTGTAAATAATTTCTTCCTTTGCCAAGTTAGAGCCTTTAAAATGTCAAAAATGCCAGTGGCAGCCTGGGATTTCCCTGTGCGAGCCTCCAGCGCATGGGCTCCTGCCAGTACTTGCACCATGCACTGGGAGGGGCTGCAGGGAATCCCAGGGAGCAATGCTGAAACCCAGTGCCCACTGTGCGGTGGTTTTGAGGCTGATTTAGGACAAAGGAGAGTGGTCAGAGGAGGCTGTGACTGAGCACCCTCACATCTTGGGCAGTCAGAAGGAGAAGGGCAGATAGGACTTTCTTCTTCTTTGCCTTTCTGGTGGACTCCCTCAAGGGTCCTGGTCCTGTCAGTCTTTCAAGGGCTTGGTGTCACCACTCCCTGCAGATTCATCCTGGGGAATTGTGCTCACAAGTGAGATGTGGCCAATGAAGGTATATGGGTCAAGGGGAATTGCATGTTCCAAGGGCTTTCTTGCAAGAGCAGGAGGGGAGAGCAGGAAGAAGACAGTCTGGAGCACTGGAATTTGGGTCACTGCTCCTTTCTCAGGTCCCTCTGCCCCAAGATGAGGAGTGAGAAGAAATGAGAGTGTTTCTTTGCTCAGCAACACCATAAGCAAAGCCGCAGTGGCTGTAGCACTTACCACCCCTAGCCACAGGCACTTTGCCATGGCTCCAGTCCTGCTGGCATCTGTCCCCTGGCTCTGAAGAGACCTGCTCTAACCTATGCCTGGGGCTTGTGGGATGCCACTGGCAGGTTAGGTCAGGCCATCAAAACATTTGGGTTGCTGTTGCACCTCTGGCTTGCTGCATGAGCTTGGTCAGTCACCCTTTCTACATTCCTCACCTCTAAATGTGTGATAAGTTGACTCACTCCTATTGAATGCACACTCAATTTTATTAGATAGTCATCAACATGTTGCATATGCTCTCTATTAAAGAATTGCCTGCTTGTTTCCTTGATTATCTCCTGGAGACAGCTTGGGTAAACAGCCCAGAGAGGGGAATCTCAGTACCCTTTACTACAAAAACACAACAAACCAAGTCCTAGAGGTTGCCTCTTTAAGTACTGGATGTGGCATATGGGAGAAGTGGGAATGATGAAGTATTCAATCAAATTGCTAGTTTCCGCTGCATTGAAGTCAGAGACACTGAAGGCACTGCCGCATTTATAACTGATTTCCTGAACAGTGTAGCAAATAGAGATGAGAGCCCTTTTCTTGTAACTCACATGTGCAACAGAAATCACTTAGCTCACATAAATCAGGGCTAAATTGCTTTTAAAGGCTCACAAAACATTTCTAAAAGAGACAGGATGAGGAAACCATTTGCCAAAGCAGAGTATGTCCCCATGATGAGTCCTATTAAAGCTTGATCAAAGAGTCTTATTGGCTTTTCATTAGAGCCTGGTTATGTATAGTTGAAATTCAGCTGTGATTTCAACAGAATAGGCCCAGAAATACACACAGGAGGTAAATTTAAGCCGGAATCGAGACCATCAAAGTATGTGATTAAGGACAATTTAACGTGCTGAGTAATGCAGTGTGATTTGGATATAATTTATCCTAATCCAGTCTGATCTTTTACAGGAGAATATATTATAAGGCCACAATTAGGTGAGACCAGGGCCCCATCTGGCCTCCTGTCTCCAACAGTGGCTTACAGCCAATACAAAAAACAAAGCAAATACAGAGTGAACTTCCCTTGCGTATCCTCTCAGTTTCTGGCATTCAGATGTTATGGGACTTTTTGGGTCAAAACATCCAGAGCATGAAGTACAATAGCCACCATTTATCCTTGCCTCATGAATTTATCTCACTGCTTTTTGAACCCATGCCTAGTTTTGGTGATTCCAATGTCTAACACCAGTGAGTACCATGATTGTGCTGTGGAGAAGCTCTTCTCCTACTTTGATTTAAACTGCTGTGCTCCAACTATTCTTCCTGGTGTAGTAATTCAGTGGCAAAAGCCTTTTTGGATAGGCTATTTCTAGAGCTGGGGTTGAGGCTTGGAAATCTGTAACTTGTGAGTTTTCTCCTCTTTCCTACTTCTCTCCATTTCCGAGGACTCTCTGGAATTAGAGTTTTGGGGCTAACACTGTTCATCTCCATGCATGCTCCAGCAGAGCAGGCACAACTCGGCAGACCACGAGCAATGTCTCCTTTTGGTGGGGTTATCCATAGGTTCAATGCCACCATGAGATGGAGGAGACAGTGACCAAGCACAATACACATAACTCTGGGCAAAGTTAGTCTGAAACAGCAGAAGGAAGGTGTCCCTAGAGAGAAACAGCAAAAGGACTCTGCGTTTTCTTACCATCACCATTCATGCTCAAATTTAGAAACCCAAAAGGACCGTGTGGTCGCTAATCAAAGGTTGGGCCCACATTCCCTGCAGAAACTAGAATTTGAGACACCCTCAAATCAGGAAGGGCTCAAAAAATGATGTAAAGATTCGAAGCCTGTGCTGCCTTCTTAAGCTCTTAATCAGATTTATATGATTTATATGCATGCTCATTAGCCCTACTAGTTTATCAGGTACATTTGAATTTACAGTTCTGATATTCAGTACTTAATTTGTAACTATGATTAGATGCATCTTTTAAACATGTTGTATCTGCATGAAGATGTTTGTAATAAAATCCCAAAGTGAAGAGCACAACTGGAAAACCTGCACATGAGAATGATTAATTTTTATTAACTTGTTTTTATCACTCAGCATTTATGCTGTAAAGGCTATAAAAAAGTGACACATGCTTGGTCAATGTAAGACAGAGATAAATTTGGCCTCCCCGCAAGGGACAAGCAGGGTCAGTTTAGAGGAGGTGAAGAACACCTCCACCCAGATTTCTTACTAAGGTAAATACATTTTTCTGTCCTGTGGAGAAATTTGCTGTCTGTGAGAATAAACAGGGTAAAACAGAAACAGATGAGGATGTGACTCTTAGGCAAGATCTTGTTTTTATACTTCTTTCCAGGAAAAACTTGCTATAAACATTTGTGTTGTCTTTTTCAAGGCCACTGAAGCCTTGCAGTGGAGGATCACGTGTTGTTAACTCATCACCCCAGTGTTCTGCAGCTTTCAGCCTGTGCTGAGCCATCCCTCCCTGGTGCCGGAGAGGCTGGGCTTTGCTGTCAGATCACCCTGCCCCATATCTCACAGCCTGGTGAAATGCTGAATCTGCACTTCCAAAGCCCTGTCTTCTTCTAAGAGGATAAATTCATAATTAAAAAATGTAATTGTGAAAAATTCTGCATTTTTTCAGCCTGAGCCAAATACTAAAGTTATACTCTGGAGCCAAGTGTTCAACTTCACTTCAGAGGAATCTTGGGACAGAAATCTGTGGCATTCCCTAGTCATTTAGGGAAGAAGTTGGATGGCTTCAACACATCTCTTGTCCTTCTAACATCCATTTTACACAAAATAAGAAATGGTGGCCACCCCCCTCAGACACTTTGGGTCTGCAGGAGGCTGAGATGGTCCATGGGGATCTCACTTGTCTTGGAGCTGTCTGCATTCCATGCACCTTGGACTTGGCAGCAGAGCTCAAGCTGTGCTGTGCAGGGCCAAACTCCAGGATCCTTTGAGTGCAGAACAGAGGATACTGCCTTTCCTTGTCCTGTACCTCTGCTTCATGATACAAATCCATGGATTCAGGTATAGGGAGCATTGCTGGCGAGAAGACAATGTCCATCTCCTTGGCTTTTCTGTGCAGCCTTGGCTTTTCTGTTCAAGCTAAGATTACTGGTATAGGGGAGATATCTTCTGCCCTTATAAATGAGCTTTCCATGTTGTGCTTGGAGTTTCACAGGGAAACCGTGGGTTGACTTTGTTGGGTTCAAGCGAGTTGTCAGAAGTCAGCACTAAATCAGGATCTCCAGCTGGGTTCTGGTGAGCCAAACTGGGCCACCGTTGTTATATGGTGCAGAGAAAGTCACTGCAGCCTAACCAGAAGTATGTAGTATGTAAAGCTGTGCTGTGAAGACAACAGAAAGGTGGCAGGAAGGCAGAATTCTCTCTTTGGTGTTGTCTCTGTTCTGTTAAGGAGCTGATTGCACAACAGTGTCTTACCCTTCTTAGCAGCAAGCACAGGCCACTTCCAGCTTGCAAGAAATGCCTGGGTTTGAAGTCAGGTCGACAGATTTTCATCTTGCCCCTCAAGTCCATTTCGCTCGCGGCAAGGAATTCTGGAGTCTCAGGACCACCACAATGGAGCCCTTTCTCATAGGGCTGGAAAGCATGACCTCTGCTCAGAAAGGACAGATTCATGTTGGAGAGGGTTCCACAATGCAATGATTTATATCAGGAAATGAGCAGAACACTTTCTAAAAAAAAAAAAAAAAGGAAGAAGAAGGAAAAAAAGCCTTCATCTGTTTCATTGGCTTGGGGAAAAGATCAGCTGTGGTTTCATGATTTCAGAGATTGGAATGCTGGAGGGAAAACCATATAGCTCTATGCATCCATGTGTTTGAGTTTCTGTTCCTGATGCATAACATATAGAGTTAATTTTGCTTAATTACGTGTCATATGGGTCTCAGAGCTCAGTGGGAATGGAGATGCCTTCATGCATATGATTAAACTTTTGCACTTCGAGTGCCATGAATGTGAATTTCGACCCTGCACTCTCCATATAGGTCCTGTGTGTTTGGGTAGTGTTAACGTGTTCATGTGTTTCTCCAGCCATAGGCCTTTGTGACAGTCAGGTGCCAAGTGCCGGCTCTTGGTCACACTTGGTTTTGTGCCGTATCTCAAATAGAAAATGTCTGTCTGGCTGTTGAGGAAAATCAGATAGAAGAGTTACAAGATACAAATATATTCTCAAGGCTCAGGTTTCTGTACGTGTAAAGAGTAGTAGCAAAGTAATTTTGCATTGGTTTGCTTTAAAATAGTGTCCCAGAATCTGATAGCAGTGCTAAGAAAAATAGTTTGTTAAAAAGCCATCTTCATTTCTGACTGTAAGGGTATTGAGCAGGAGAGAGGGATTTCCTTGTAAAAATATTCCTGGGCTTTTAATCTGCCTGGCAAATCACTGGCATTTAAATGATAATCTGAGTTGTTTGTTTGAAATGTCATACATCTCCACCACAACCTGCCCACACCACTAGAGACTTGTAGGAATTAAGAAATACGGTAACATAAACATCCACAATGTATTTAAACATGAATTATCAAAAGCCAACAAGTATGAAATAATTTAAATTTATGTAATAAAATACTCTAGAGGATGCAGATTAACCTGCATTACTCAGGGTTTGTCCCTGTCTCATCTCCTTGGGACAGCAAATACTGAGAAAGAGACAGAAAAATGATTCACTCTCCCTTTAGCTTCTGTCTCATCTGGTGAAATGTCTGCTGTGCAGCTCTCCCAGACGTGCTGCTCTGTGGGTCTGACAGCTTCTCATGCTTTGCAGGCATGGTTTTCTCTCATAGTTGAAACTCATGGCTGTATGAAATCTTTGCTAAACAAGTTGAAGCCCAGCTTTGCTTTACTGACAGGCAGAGACCCCGGGCTAAAAGGTGACGTATCTGAGAAAGCAGGGATCCCAGAGTGAGCTTCTTGGGTCTGCTGTCCCATGGAGGGGGGGAGAAGCTTCTGAAAGAGCCTTTGCATCGTGACTACCACAAGGATGAGGTCTCCTTGCTGAACACATCACCTCCAAGGGGGATCTGTGCAGGAGCCAAGCTGCAGCCTTGCAGCCCTTCTGTTGATGCAGTGTTGCTCTGCAAGCTCCCCTGGCCTCTTGCAGGAGGCTTCTGCAGACTTGTCAGATCTCTATGACAGATGCAGGAGAAATCCTCTGGGACAGATACAAATCAAACTGAATTAGAAGTGCAGATAAAGAGATAGGCACAGCCTGTCGCCAGCACACCTAGTCACCTTCAGTCTTCCACTAACTTGGAACATTTCTTAGGCTCTATTGAACAAATGTCAGGATACTCCTCATTTTTTAAACAACTTTCCAATTGTGCCACTGCTTGTTTGTGTATACGGATATGTATTTAGATAGATGGAAGCACATACACACATCAATGTTTATTAACTCTCACTGAATATAGCAGCAAAGTCAATCCCTAAAGAAAAGATGTGCCATAAAATTTTTCCATAGCATTGTTAATATAACTTTCATATTTAAATTAGATTGCAAGTGACATATACATTCAATGACATGAGATAGTTTTATGTTTTAGAAACTTCCAGACTGACTGTGGATAGCTTAGTGTGATCAGACAATCAGCTCTACCACAATGCCCATGGTCTTCCTTTCACAAATTGCTGCATTTCTAATGAGTAATGCTGTGCTGGGGTAATGCTGATGAGAAAGGAGATCCAGCTTCCCTTTCCTTTGTCATTAAATAAAAATGTGTTCAGCTTGTGTGACGTGCTTGGCACCAGTGATATTTTAATATCGTTAGCAGCAGGAAATATTTTCCTTACCAGTAATGAGGTTCAGCATCAGCTAAAGGTGGTGCCTCACAGGATGACTTTAAACAAAATTGCTGTATTCTAATACAAAAGAGGCTAGAAATACACTATTTCAATGAAAGGTGTTCAGTGTGGAGTGATCCCGGCTAATGAAGAAGGGACCTGCCAGAACTATTTTTAGTTCCACTCGCTGGTTTCACTGCTATTCTTGTAGCTATGGCTGGCAGTGAAATTAGGATGGTGGTGTCTGTTTTCACATAGAAATGGAAAAAAGAATGGAAATATGTGTGTGTGTGTGTGTAAATATGAAAAGATAACAACAGCAAGAGCTGAAGATAAAGTGAGCTTCCCCATGTAGCTGCAGATGTGACATTAATTTTATCTTTCTTTGCAAGGGTTTTTCTTATGCAAGGCCACATTTCTTGTCTGATCTAAGGTTTAGCAGTGTGCCAGGTTCAGTCTGTATGGCAGGAGAAGATGGGAGTTTCTACTTGGAAACTGTTACAGTTAAAAGAAACCATTAAATAATTTCCTTTACTGTTTCGGAGACATAAACCAATACTTCAGCCTCACCTCACACTAATGCTTCACTGAAAACAGTGAGGCTGAGGTATTCTTACGTCCTTATATATCACCACTTGAGAGAGGGAAAATACATCAATGAATCATAGAGATAAGGAAAAACACATCAATGAATCATAAGACATAAAAAAACCCAAAACATGGAGTAAGGCAGGGCTCCTTGTTGCTGCTATTGCAAAGCACCAGCACAGGCTTTCTTCATTAGCAGAAAAGAGGAGAAGAGTATATACACAAAGAACACTTTACACAGCCAGAGAGATTATTTGCTCTACCTGCTTTGCTTTCTATTTCATCAGTGATTTTTTTTTCCTGTCCTTGCTGGGAGGAACAAGTTTTGGATTTCAGAGTTTCACTAGGGAGATGATTTTGTTTCAAACTCCATTTTATTTGATACTGCTTTGTCCTTTGTGGGTGAAATGTGGGTGTACAAAAAAGCAGACATGGGGAACCTGGACTTCAGGAACTCCAAAATCAGAATCCAATAAAAGTTGACTTAAAAACCTACAGGAAGATAAAATTCATAGATGAAAACTTGCCCAGCAGGTTGACTGGGTTTTCTTTTTTTTTCAGTAAGATTCATGAGTTGGGGGGTGGTGATTCAAATAACTATTTTAGAATGATAATTCAATTTTTTTCTGTAAGGATGTTCTTGTGCTTAAGACTAGAACTAAGACCAGAAGTTGTAGGTTCAATTGCCGTTAAGAGTTTGACTACACTCTGGATCCTCTGATGGTGGTAGTTACCCTCCCGGTCTCAAAGGGACATCACTGAGGGCTACTTGCTGTTTCATCCTCTGCTGCTGAGCCTAAATTGCTCAGCTGTGCACTGTGCAGTCACAGGAAGGGATTTTTTCCCCCTTCAAACTAACCTAAAGGTTTGTTTTAACCATGCACAAGCCATGAGAGAAGCAATGATGGGGTTTGCTGGACCAGAGCTCCCTGGCCCACATGAGCAGTTACTGCCTCTGTTGGCACCAGGTTTATTGTTGACCAGAAATGTGACTTGCTGAAATCATATTGAGGACAGTGCTCTGTGCTTCTGCAGTGGTGTGATGTGGAACATGTCAGCCTGCTGCAGGGCTTGTGTGAGGAAACCAAAGAAAAAAAACATTGAAAGGTTCTTTTGAGAGTACTATCTCTTGTCATCCCATAGTCTGCATGTAGAAGGAAAAAAAAAGGTTGAAATTTTTCTTGTTGTCTTAATCTCTATCTTCTTTAAAATGTATGGATGAATTATACTTTAGAATTAAAATAACAAACCTCATTTAAAACCTTTTTGCAGTCACTCACACAAGCCCTTAAACCAACTAGAGATGAGGCTGAAAGATGTGGGAGAGCACCCAGGATGGAGGTTTGAATTATGAGCTTTGTGTCACATTTGGCACTGTTGTACAGCGAGAGCACAGTTAAATCATCTTCTACTTCAGTTTCCAAACTCAGATACAAACTGTAGCCTGATACGGTGGGAAAAGACATTCAACAACAGTTTTATAAGTTTTCAGTTGTTTATTAACTATATTAGTCCATCATTACACCATTTCTAGTTGTGTGAATTGGATGATTTTTTTTTTTTTAAAGTGGCAAAAATCAGTTGGGTTTTCTTTGGCAACTGATCAGGCAGAAGGCTCTTTCATCTCTGTCTAATGTTTCTTGTCTTCACCCTTTTGTGTGTGCTCAATTCACCTAGGACCTCTCTTAGTATGTTCTTGGGGTGTCCCCAGCATGGCTGGCTGGCAGGAGATTGCCCTGGACATGTTTGCTGAGGACCTTCTGGCAAAGACTGAAGGATAGTTGTGTTTCTCCTCTAGGGATTGCACATAGCTACACCATACTCCCAGGGTCTTCCTGGGTCCTCACATTTGCAGTCCTTTTGCATGACACAGAGGGAGGTGGGGACCCAACCTGCTGCAGAGGGAACTCCCAGCTGACCCCAGCTCCAAGCTGTGGTCCTGAGGAGGTTCAGGAGCTTCAGTGCAAAAAGCCAGGACAGGTGGGAGGGATTGAGGTGATCATCAAGCATGTGCACAATGGAGAGAGATACTAGGTTAAACCAAATTACATGTGTGGATCTCAGCAGGGTTTGACCTTCTCAACATTTAGCGTGGTCAGAAGAGAGGCAGTTCAGGGCAGGACCAAACACAGACTTGCACATGCCAAGAGAGCTGTATTGACAGCTCCACAAAGCTCCAGGCTGGCGTGGGAGCCGAGCTAGGGTAGAGGGCTACATTTTGTAGTGTATTGTATTTTCACTGGCCTGTTCTGAGGGATCTCTGTTTCAGGCACCAAATAACAGGAATTATATTTGCATATGATATCACTTCTCTAGAAGAAGCAACTTATTCATGAGCAGTAGCATCTTCACATCAAATACAACTGCAGACATGGTTGAGAAAACAATAATTTAATTGAAGTAAAAATGACACTGGGAAATTGAAAGAGGCTGCAAAAAAACTTTCAAAAGTTACTACTCATTCAGAGCCAATCCTAGACATCTAAGGCATGGGATGCACACAAAGTTCTGGGAGAAACAGAATTTGTGGGTAGACATGCCTCTGCCCTCAAGACGTGTTGTTTCTTCAGCTGATCCCCCAAACTCTCTTTGAATAAATAATTTGGGATAATCTTTCTCTGAGTCCTCTGGAGCACAGAGCATGCTGCAAGGGATAAAACCCCACTCCTGACAGCCCGTGCCCCAAAACATAAAGGCTACTGCCTGTCCCTCTGGTGGGATTCCTGCAGAGACAACCTGCCTCTCCAGTGTGTCCATCGGGTGATTTTTTCAATTCCTGCTGCTGGGCACAGGGCGTGACGGTGCCATGGGCACTGTGCCTGCACGGTGATGCTGCCACTGCCCGGGTTCCTGCCTGTGCACACCATGTCAGAGCTGGGAGCCTCTGGAGAGCTCCGTGAGGAAGCCCAGACGTAGTCAAGTATTTTTGTCCTGGGTTCTGCTTACCCTGAAGCAGTTCTCACAGCTCCCTTCTGTGATTTCTACCCCTCCGTAGCAGCTGCCTGAGGTTTCAGCTGTTCGCATGAGCAGAGGTGCCAGCACCGTTTTTTAAATCGCTGTGGCAAAGTAAGGGTGCATTTCCTTTCGTGGAAGAAAGGACAAAGTTTGGGGTTTGTTTGGGGATTTTTCCTCCACCTTTTTTCCCCAAGTGCTTATCAGAGATAACTAGAAGAGGTCTGGAGGTTATTCACGAGTTAATTAGGCTCTGAAACGCCAGGGCTGCCAGCCACGGCAGCTCAGCCTGGAGCAGCCGCATCCCTGCAGCAAACAGTTCGCACTCCAGTTCCTCTCCGGGGGAACGTCGAGGGTTAATTCAGTAGCTGTGCATTTAATAGCACAATTTAAAGGGGAAAAAATGACACCCCTCTCCCCTGCCTCGCTGGCTGTGGATGGTTCGCTCTGCCCGGCTGATCACATGCTCCCGAGCCCCCGGTGCTGCGGCAGCCCCGGTGCTGACGGGCTGATGCTGCCCCGGCCCCCGCCTGCCCATGCCCGGCAGCGCTCACCTCCGCTTTAAGGGAGGGAGGGCGCGGGACGAGCCCTGGAGCTTATGGGTGGAAATTTGGGAGGCACCCGTTCTCTCGCCACCGTTCCCAGCCCTAACCATGTCTATTTGTTGTTGTCTTTTTTTCAGGGACTATGGATCTTCAAAGAGAAAATCAGGTAAGATACCAGGCTTTTTTTTTATTTTTATTTATGTACTGCATGATTATTGAGATGAACTTACCCCCTGCTTTCTGCTGTTAAACCTTCCCTTTATTTTTGTGTGGCATTAAATTGTGTGGCAGTTTAACTTTTTGTTACTGAATCCTGCTGGAGATAAGCATCAGGTTTTTTTCTTTTGCTAGAGAGAAGAAACCCACCTTATCTATATAATTATAACCCACCTTATATAGAATTGGAGTTAAAATGACTGCTGATCTCCGATTGTATTTATATAGCTCTGTCTCCAATCTGAGAGGATAATTGTATTAAATGTCTTTCTCTTTCATTGCAAATGGTTGAAATGCAGACTTAGACTTGGGTTCTTTTTTGGAGGAGAAGGGAATCCTTTTCTGTTCTGGTTTGAATATTTTGCCTTTCCAAAAGGTTCTGGTGAGGCTTCTGATGCAAAATGTTCTCTGTGCCTGGGGTTTGGGCTGCCTCAAAGGCTCTAGCTGAGTGTTTTGTTTTTAAAATCCTGGATTGAAATGTACTATAAAACCCTGATTTGAAACTATATAAATCCAATTTTTCCCCTCCCCATGTAATTCCTAGTGATTTTTACAGATGTGTTTTCAATAGGGACATGTAATTATGGGCCTCTGGGTTTGGCTGTTCTGAACTGGATGTGTCAGGCCGTTCTATTTTTTCTTTTAAATTTTTTTTTCCTCCAAGCAGCATTGAGCACCTGCAACTCTCATTGACTTTGTTTGGAATCTTAGATGCTCCAAATTGCATTCATGGAGAGGCCTTTCAAACTAATAACAACTCCTGGAAAACTCTGGCATGTGTGCAGGGAGGGGAGGATTTCTTTCTTCTTGCTTTTTAAGATGATAAGGAAACACTGCCCTGACTTAGTCTCTGGGAAGGAAGATGAATGTAATATACTGGACTCCAGTGAAGATCATTGCCTAGATTGATTTGTTGGTTAATTATTAGGGCTTTTAAGCTGTCATTTGTGTAATAAGCTAAGTGATACACTAAAGTGAAGCTGTTGCTTCACCCAGATGGCCTATGCATCAAATGGCTGTTGCCTTTGCAGGTCCATACTTTTGGTCCCTTCCCCTGAATTCCCCCGAGGTGGGTTATGGCAATGAAGAGGCAACTGTGGTACAAGGTGCTGGTCCAACATAATAAACTAGGGCACACTTTGTCTTCCTAATCTTCCACAAAACTCCTGTGTGGGTTGCACTTCTAGGACCTCCTAAATACAATATTAAGCAAAAGAGTGTGTTCACAACAGCCTGTGAATTAAATTGGCAGCAACATTTTCTCCAAAGAGGCTGACCATAAGTAAAAAGGTCTAAGGTAACTTGGTGGAAGGCAGAACTGAGTGTGGGAGTTCCTGGCTCGGTGCCACGCTCAAAGCGCTAGTGGCTTTTGGGCCATGTAAATACCTTTGAAAAACACTGCTGAAGTCTCTGGGGCAACTTGATTTAGCACTGACCTAGAACAGCTTTTGGAGACCAGGAGAGCTTTGAGCTCATTGTACCAGTTGACATGAAAGAGTATTGCAACTCGTGCAAGAGCTACAAGGAACTGCTTTGGGAGTGAAAGGAAACTGCTGCCTCTCTATTCCCATGGCTCTGGGGGCAATTTGGAGATGATAGTGAAAAGAGCAATTAAGCTGAGTCAGTGTAGCTGGAATGCCATTTGTGGGTGCTGGACTCTTTGGCCCCCTGACCTGAGCATCCCAAGTGACATATTCATCTCTCCCTGCAAGGTACAGTCAGGTCAGGCTCCCTCCTTTGGCTGTCCCACCTCCCCGTGCTGCCAGATCTCCTTCTGGGACTGTTTCCTCTTCTCTGCTCTTTGGTGCTGGGCTGCTTGCACAGCCAAGGCTTGGAAACAGTGGGGCTTAAGGATGCTCTTTCTCTACTAACTCTGTACAAAGAGGAATGTGAAACAGCTCCCTGCACAAAGTGAGCTGCATAAAGGGACTCTGTTCTTGACCATCTTCTTGCTTGATTTTAGAGTGGCAGAGGAATGCATCCTTCTGTTTGGAGCTGGATACTGTGGGAGTGCGCACGCAATGAGCAAAGGAATATGCCAAGGGAGTTGGCAATTACAGCCTCTTAACAAAGACCAGCTTTATGATACTTGAACAAGTGATGGGGTAAATAAGCAGAGATTTCAGGGCTGCTGTGAGGGTCTTTCAAGATAACAAATACCTTTGAAATGTAGTTTCCTCCATAGGTGCGGACATTACTCCATCTTTGAACAAGAGACAAGGCTACAATTTTAAATGCAAGCACCTCCCAACAAATGAGACCTGTGAACACATCTTCTGTCTTGACCAAAGATGTGCTGGGAGGAGGATTTCGGGTATGAGCACAGCTGCCCCATACTGTCCAACAGGAATCCCACAGCTGCTGTGTCTCAGGCATGTGCAGGCACGACACAAGCATGGCCAATTGCAGAAACATGTGGAGAATGCCTCTAACAGCCAGCGTCACCTCTACCCTGACCTCTGCCTTGCCAGAGTGAGTGTCTAGCTAGTCCTGTGCTTGCCCCTTAGAGCAGGGAGAAACTGGATAAGTTCAGAGTTTAATAGGAGTTACAGAAACATTTATCACTGCAGCTAATACTGGCTGTAAACATTTGAGACCTTCTGAACCAAACGCAACAGCGTGGCACATCCTTAGCTAAACAAAAGGGAGTCTTGAGCTGATCTGGGGCATCTCGACATGCCAGCCCTGAGCCAGGCTTTCTCTTGTGCAAAGTGCTATGTAAACACACAGCCCTTTGCTTGGATATGATCTAATCATAAATGCTTTAACCTGAAGTCAGCTTGAGGACCTGGAGCTTCATTTGAAGTAACTGAGGCTCTGTGAAGGCACAGGCGTGAACTGCCACGTGTGCTGATATGCTGATACCTTGAACTTGTGGGACTTTATTTGACATGCTGCAGAGCTACTTCAGAAGGCTGCCTTCATGTTTCCAGGCAACTGAATTGTTGCTCTGTGACCATCTCTCAGTGCTGAAGAGCCCTCACACAACTGTGTGGAGGGGTTACCATGTACATATTCTGTACGCTCATAAGAAATGGTCTCATTTTGGTCCATCCAAAGACCCTCTGTAGCAAAAGTGGAAGGAATTACTTTTCAGACTCCAATTTGTCGATCCCATAAACCAAGTGAACAGTTACTCATTTGTCACTCAAAATAGACATTACTTCTATGCCGCATCCATTCTGTGGTTTTTCTGTCCTCAAATCAAAATAAGGGTAGGATTACTGCAAGTCTAGTAATGGATATTTGCATGGTACATTACAAACCACAAATTAGGTTAATCTGCTCTGCAAACCCTACCAGCTACCATCTGTGCATGGTGAACTAATTAACCCTTGAGATATCTGCTAATCCTGATGTGGCTTGTAAAACCAGTTGGAGTATGTTTCTTCCCAAAGATGTCGTTGTGTCCCCCCACATACCCCTTGCTGACTAGACCAAGCTGCCAATTCCCAGAGTGAGATGATCTTACTGTCTTCCTTTGCTGACAATCTTTCTTGGCTGGTTTCTGTCAAAGCTGACACTTCCTAGTCATGAAGCTGAATCAAACATCTGAGACCTGTTGTTTGGTGGCAATAGGGAGTTGGTATGGGCTTTGCAACTTTTCTACACTGAGTCTTGGTGCTTTGCAATACTGAGAGGATTCACCTTGCTAACTATGGGGTGTGATCCAACAGGAGAGATGCTGCTTCACCATGGCTTTCAAAGCAATGGCCATGCTTTATAGGCAACCAAGTCCTTGTGGTTACTACTTTGAGCGTGTGCTAACCTGGAGCATGGCTGGCCACGCCCTTCAGAAATTCTAACAAAATCCCCACTGATTGCCCACCTTGCTGCTGGGGCACAGCTGGCTTCAAGCCATGGCTCATGGCTTTGTCTGGCACCTTGTTGTTATGTGGTAGGCTGCTCCTCTAACCGAGGGGGAATAAACTTGAAGAAAATAGAAGTTACGGCTCCTTCTGTACTGCAATGTCTCCTTTCCCTCATTTTTTCAGTTCCTGTCTGCATCAAGCTGGCTGAGCTTTGGCTGAGTCTGACAGCTGAAGTCTCTTTAAATAGCCCCTGTAATTGAGCACTTAGAATATTAACTTAACAATTTGGTCTAAGGCAGTGTTGTAACAGTGAGGATGCTGATGAGACTTCCCTGGATGAGTGAACCGCATTTCTGCTGGGTTCCAGTGTCAAATTTTTGGACTAGTAAGATTATAGCTACACACGGACAACAATCACTGCTTTCTTTCCCTCCTGTAATCTAAAACTGGGAAGGATATATCTGCTGGCAAGTAAATAAAAACTTCAGAGTCCATTGGAATCTACTTCACAAACTTTTTATAGAAACATCTGTAATGCTCTCTTTTTCCCTCAATGGGGAAATTACTAAGTAGAGTTGAGAGAGTTGCAGCAATGACAGAAGTGGGGCCTCAAGTGAGGAACAAGCAGATCATTGTAACAACACCAAGGGCCCTTGTGGCTGATCACTTTGTGGGATGCTGCTTTGGGATTACGGGTGGAGCTGATGGCAAAAGTTGCTTCATTGGCCTAATTCTTCTTTACTGGAGAAACCGTCTTCCTTGCTCTCATACACTGAGGATGTGCATTCTGTCAGCTTCAGGGAGTTGCCTTATGCTGTTTCTTTTTGTTATTAGGAGTAGGTTTTTCTTCTTCCTTTGTAATTACAGAGGGAAATGGCTCAACTTTTGGCTATTTCTGCCTTTATGAGCTGAGCTATGCTCATCACTTCAGAGCTTAACCTTTCTGGTCCTGTCACATTGCATGTGTCTAGCTTGCACTTAGACCTCCATGGCATGTCTCGCTTTTTCTTTTTCCTTTTTATAAATGGGCTTTGTTTTCTCAGCTTAGTTTGACCTGCCTCCTTTGAGATGATACAGAGAAAATGGATAGTGTGTGCTGGCCCTTTTGTGCTTAATCATTCAGTGGGCTCACAAATGTGTGAGCCACTCGCTGGATGGGCAGGGCCGTGTGGCTGGAACTGTTGTTACCTGTTGTAGGACTGAGATGCCAACCCTGGGGACAAAGCTTGGTTGATGCAACTGAGTGTGGAGCGCTCTGCCAGCTTGACAGGCCTGTGGCAGACATTTAGCTACATGTGGGGCCAGGGAGAGAAGGGAACGTGCAGCCTCCAGCCCTGGCAGGCACTTTATAATATTTGTGAGAGATGGCTGCAGTGGAGGGAGAAGGAAGGATATCTCCAAGAGATGCACAGTGTTGCCCTTCATTTGCCCTAAGGATGTTGCAATATGGATAGGATGTCATCTGGCGTGGTGGATGCCCTTCTAGTATTAGAACTGTGGGCATGCCTTAAGTTCCTCAGGTGGCTGTGAAATCTGTCTCATTTCTATCTTCTCAGTCAGAAGAAGTCTAAGCCTTGTAAATGGGTTCTCAAAGGGACCAAATCTAAGAGTGTGTTACTAAAGAGGCTGAAAAATCCACTTAACTAACATCCCAGCATGAGGCAATGCATCTTCTGTCAGGGTGGTGACTGCAGCACGTCTTGGTGCTACCTGCATTGAGTGCCTGAGTAATGATGCAGGCAGTTGGTTATTGATTAGTTTGTCTGAGCCTAGGTGATAGCAACAAAGCTAAAATGTGGTTTTTAACTGCTCTCATCTCTGAAGTCTGTCTCCCTATACTCCATCCAAAAGGAAAGCTTTAGCTTGGAAGGTCGATTTTTATTTTTTTAAAGGTGGTGAATAGGAATCTAAGTATGTCCAAGCCCATGGCAAGGTTCCAGGAGCATCTTAAACCCTGTAGCTTGGTCTTGGTGTCTTAATCCTTGTAAGAAACCTGTAGTATGACATGATCCCTACAGACTGAGTCAGTGCTCTTGTTTGTATCCTGATGAATCACACACGTGTGCAGTTTCTTACATTGTTTTCTACAATTAGGGCAGAAACAGTGATGGTGGACTGGCTCCTTGATGCCATTTAGCCTGTTGATGAGGATGGCTGAATAAGGTAGTTTGCCAGCCACTATTTTATAACTTCACAAGCATGTACTGACAAGATTGCTTTTGATCAGAAATCAGGATCTGTTCCCTCATCATACGATTAACCTTCTTGGCTGTACATACTAATTATTGCATGGAATTTAAAAACAGCAGATTCTGGCAGAACATTTTGGTTCTCACATTGCTTTTTGCTTTTTTTTTTTTTTTTTTTCCACACAGGAAGATAAAGGATTTAGTAATAAAAGAAGGATAGAGTAGCCAGAGGCATAGCAACCAAAGACCAAACAAACTTTAGCATTTATTTACTGTGGATATATATCTTAGGCCTGGTTCTGGAAGAATTTAGTTGTTAATGATCTCAATGTGCATCTTCAGTTCAGTCCTTGATGACAGAACTTCCTCTTCTCATGGTAGAGAACTGTTCCTTCTCAGGTAGTGAATTCTAGACTTCCGGTCATTTCACTGGCTTTTGCTTGATATAGTAATTCCCCAAACTGCTAATTTTCTGATTTTTTTTTTTAACAAGTTCTTCATGTAATTAGAGAAACATCCATGTTATGTTTTGGTTTTTTTCCAAAGCAGGACTATTGCTCTCTGCTCAGGTGCACTGGCAGAGAGCAGGATTTGAGGAAGAGCTGCCACTAAGTCAGGCAGATTTCATCTCCTTGCAGCATCTATGTGTGTGTGACCTAATTCTGCATCTTCAGTCAAGATGTGAGTCTGACCACTCCAATCCCACGCTCCAAATCCAGCCTGTGGTATTCTGGCAGGAGGAAGCTGATCTCACACTTCTACTTGTACACCATATTTTTAAAGTCACTGCTTAAACTGAAATGCTTTGGACTTCTGCCTGGGGCTACTGAAGAGAAGAGCAGATAGGAGACTTTATTCTGCACTGCTTCAGTTTTCTGCTGACAAGACATGTGGCCCATTAGATGTGTAGGATCACTGTCATCTTCTGGGTGGCCTATATGCTGGGGTGGGAGGAAGACGGGATAAGAGAGAAGGAGATGTTTGTGTGTTGTGTGGGGTTTTTGTTTTGCTCCTTGGCTTTTAAACTGAAGTGTGGGGACAGGGTGCAGGATTAGAGAAAGGAATGTGTTTGTGTTCTTTGCCGTTCCCAGTTCAGCATCGATGTGGAGAGCCCTGTGTCTGGGAGAGAGGGCAGGGGAGGACTGCAAATATGAGGTGTGGCTTGAGCACAGCCATGGCAGAACAACATGCACCCTGCAAATGCCTCGGAGAGCCTTAGAGCCGAGGGCTGAAAAAGCACTTGGTACCTTAGAGGATATATTGGCATTTCGCTTGCCTTTAAGGAGCTCTCTGTTCTCAATCTGCTCCTCTTCTGCCTCCCTCTTCTGTCTGTCAGTGGCAGATGGTATTAGCACTGCCTGCGTGGGTTTTTCCTCTCTCGCACAGAGAGTGCTGGGCTTTTGGTTTTGGCACCCTGGATAAGGCAGGTGAGAAATGCACTTAGGAGCTGGCGTGGGGGGTGATGATCTGCCACTGCAGGAATCCCTGTGCAGCACAGATGGATTTGGCTGGCTGAGAGGAGCTGAGTGACCTTCTCTGGGCATTTTGGGTAACTTAGTCTCAGGCTGGGGAGCACTTCAGTCTCTCTCATGAGAAGGAAACCTGGATGTGGGATGTGTGTCCTTAGACTCGTGAGAGCACTCACCCCTAAAACAGTGCTCCCTAAGTGCCTCCAGCTTTGTGTGTGGCTGTAAACCTGTCATGTTCTGGCTGTCCAGGCTGCATGACAGGAAGAATCCTCTCCAGCCCGCTGTGGATGGCGTGGTCACCTAACTCGAGAGGGCTGGAAGCATTACTTATAGAGGTATTCCGCAGGAGTTACATTGATTATTGGCTGCAGTACATGTTCTGTGCTTGCCAGTGTGACTGTTTGATTCTTGCCTTTTTTTTTTTTTTTTTTTTTTTTGGAGCCCCACATGAATCCCAGCATGTGTACATACCTGTGAGTTTTCAAGTGCAATGTCAGGGACTTTGCCCTCCTGCTTGGCAGTGCTGGAGGCTGGCT
This sequence comes from Grallaria varia, assembly GCA_013396735.1. NCBI lineage: Eukaryota > Metazoa > Chordata > Aves > Passeriformes > Formicariidae > Grallaria > Grallaria varia. The sequence goes on from VWZG01000268.1 coordinate 230,623, forward strand.
TTTTCCCCAGAGGAGCGATGCTCTCAGTTTGTACAGCTGTAGATGTGGATTAGCATTCAGATATTCTAGGCACTTCCCAGAAAAACTTGGAGCTGCTACAAAACTGTATGTGCAGGGGCTGTACCAGAGTGATCGTGCAGGAAACAGTCCTCACTTGCCATGTGGAAAGAGTTAATACTGAGTATGGCTGCCAGAACAAAAGCTAAACAGTCCTGGATATTCTGGGTTTGCATATGGGATTAAAATGGGCTTTTGCAGAAGTAAGCGGAGTGGAAAATTGGGACTAAGTTTTCTTTTGCGTTGTACTTTTAGAAAGGATGAAGGAGTGTCATCATCATGGCTAGGCT
>VWZG01000270.1:8251-21401 GCA_013396735.1 Grallaria varia
GAAAGGTCTTTTTCAGAAGATGATGTCATAGCTGCTCCATTACACATTCTGCATGAGGTTATTTCTCTGTGCTAATGGGAATACAAGCTAAGCCAAAGAGATCTAACTTTGACATTTCTGGAAAAAGGTTTTAAGAAAACTCTCTAAATATGCAACCAGGCAGCAGCATATATAAAAGCCTTAGATGTTTGAGCAAAATGTGTTTGTAGAGATACATATCAGCTAAAACCTACATTTTGAAAACTCATGTTTACATACTCTAACACATGTGCAAACAGAGATTTACCTCCACTGTTTAGACCTCAACAGTATTTCTACAGGGTTTTAATAAACAATGGCAAAACATTAGCCTTAAAAGTCTTCTTACTTTGTGGGAACTCATGTTCCACATCCTGAACATGTAATGTAGTCATTGGGGTGACAAAGATAGTAAGTCCTCTTATAAAGTAGTACCATCATCACAGGACAGTCATGAGGTGCACTGGGACTCCTCTGCTCAGAGCATCAGACATCAATGCCTCTTATTAAGGGCCTTTCTTTTCAACCATCCCTTATTTTGGGACCCCCAACCATATCTTCTACTCAAGAAATACAGTCCAGTAAGGGGACGATGGTTTTTTTTATCTACGCTTTAATCAGAAAATATGAATTTCATGTTTCAAAGATAAAAATCTCAACATTTACATTTCTTAAATGCCTCAGTTTTGACAGCTCATTAATACTGTAATAAATTACAAATAATTCTTCTTAGGGGCACAAGAAATTTTTGGATACAGCATCAGATGCAGGCTGTAGTGTATTCTTGTGTCTTTGTTTCACTGAAATTCTAATACACAAATACTAAATTTTGGGGGGGGGGAAAGATGCTTTAGATACCCAACTCCTATTTGTGCCTGTTTCCTTCCTATTATGTTTGTATTCAACACAATTTAATTGCTTGCAAAGCATGATAATTCTTTTCCATGTTTCCATTCCTATAAACTAAGGCCACCTCTTCCAACACAAAATGCAGACAAATAAGAAAATTATCAAAACTAATTTTTACCGTGAAATGAACCCATCGAAATTATACTGCAAGATCATCAAAGTAATTCTCAGGTCAATTACAACTATTCTTAAAAATAAAAGCCATGAAAGAAGTAATCTTTGACGATAAGTAGACAAAAGGGAGTTGATACTAACTTTTCTTGGAACTGGAAAAATATTAATGATTTAAACTCTGGCAGAATGCTTCGGTATTTCCTGCAAAGAACATAAGTCTTTCAGGTATGGTAAACCTTACATCAAACTGATCAAAACTTGAGCTACTTCCCTGTCCTAACTTTGTAATCTATATGGTAAGTCTGGATGAGAGTCAAATAATTATATTTTGAAGACAGAATAAAAAAGATACTGCTTGAAAACTACAGTTCAAATACTAACTTTTACACCTCACCAGTGTGGTTTGTTTGGGTTTTTTTAAAAAAGAAAAAAAAAGTCTTTGCCTCTCAAACACACACCTTCCAAATTCTAGAACTTATTCCTAAACTAAGGAGACAAGTAGGCTAAAAACCGTTTACAGCTACTTGGAGTGAGAAGTTACCTTATTCGTGGAAGGCTTTGCTACATATTTATGACGATCTAGTGATGGAATACCACCCTACAAACACAGGAGCAACACAGGAGCAGTCTGTAGACTATACATGTACCAGGTTCTGGTTGGCAAAAGATCCAACTTTCTTCTTTTTCTTTTTAAGAGCTGACAATTTTGCATACAATTATTTTGAGAAGAATGCATGCACAGAAACAATGTGTTGCTAAGGCTACCACTTACTTTATTTAAAAAATGGTTGCTGTTTGTAAGCCATTGTACATTTTCTGAGAGGGAAGGGTATCACACCCCTCCAAACACTGAGATTTAACTGTTCAGCCCAAAGCCACAGAGCTGGTCCTTGAATAGGGCGAAAGAGAACTGATTGTTACAAAAGTCAAACTCACTCCCTCTCGAAATTTTTCTCATGTCTCATGTCATCAACAAAAGACATAAAATTTCAGATGTCTCCCTCTTATTCAGAGGGATACACTGCAATTCATTAGGGAGACCAATGCAGCACATCTGCAGGACAACCAAAGCAAGGCTTTTTATGTCCAACGTTACATCGTTTATTACACTGAGGTCTTCAAACTGTATTTTAGTCTTCACTGTCACCTCAACCTCAGCCCAACATTGTTTTGCTTAACTTCTTAATAAAAATAATCTTAATAAATCTAAGAAATTGCAACACATGTCTAACATGAAAACTGTGGTAATCCCAAAGTAACATAATAGACTAGGGTATGTTTCCACACTAGAACTGAAGTTTCTCACTCATACCATCTTCCATTCAGGCCATATTCATTCCTTTGAGATCTCTAACGAACATAAGGTATTTACAGCTTAAAGAACAAATGAACCATAGAATGGTTTGGGTTGGAAGGGATCCTAAAGGTCACCTAGTTCTAGGCCACTGACATGGGCAGAGACACTTTCCATTAGACCAGGTTGCTCAAAGCCCGATCCAGCCTGGCCCTGAACACTTTCAGGGATGGGGCATCCACAACCTCTCAGGGAAACGTTTCAGCACCTCATCACCACCACAGTAAAGACAAATAAGGTAGATTTATATTTGAAAACAAATGTTAGAGCAGCAGAGTAACATTTTAGAACCAACCACAATGGTTTGTCCAGTAGAGATGAAAAGCTCCCTCTCTTTTCTAACTTGGCGGCAGGGTTAGAAATACAGGAGAGTCAGGTGGGGCTACTATAGGGGTTTCTGTAACACAGACTCCATAAAAAACATGCAAAGGGGACTAGCTCCAAAGGTGGAAAACAGAAATTAGACCCCTCAGTAAGAGTTAGCATTTAAATGCCGTAATCGTTTCACACAAAACAAAAAAGGAATGAGTAGGTAAAAAAGCAAGAGATGCTTCTTGCTACATTGCCCTGTAGAAAAAAAAGTGGTTCTGAGGTCTACAGCCAAAGTTCAGCAGATTTGGATAAACTTAACACATTTCACAGATCAAATTTACCAGGCATAAAGTGTGGTTTATGATACATCTGAAAATCTAAGAAAAAAAGTCCATGTCACACAAGGAATGTAGCATCAAAATTATAGCAATACTTAGCACATTGCTATCGTTGATTACACTTCTCTGTCTTTAAAATCCAAATATAATTCAATCACCTCAAATTATATGGTTCACTAAATTAACATTCAGTGGCTAAGTTTGGGGACAAAATGCTGATGAAAAATAAGGATTGTTGATGTGCCTATAAATTAGAGAAGGGACAACTTTCTGTGTTGTGACTGTGCATTAACAAATCTACCATAAAACTCTTTAAAATCGAAGTTCATTGTACCATGGTCTGTAACAACAATGAGCTTCTGAGAGTGTAAAATCAGCAAATCAAATGGTTTTTCCTACCACATCTGTAATATTTTAATAGGGGGAATAGCCAACTGCTAGTTATTACTGCATGAGACAGCTTTAACATCTGCTTGAGCTTTTTATGTTCACTAGCTGTTAGTTTCCATTCTGTTAGGGATTTTTTAAATTACGGGTTAGACTGACCATGTAATAGAATAACTTAATTTCATGCTGTGCTAGAGTTCAACCTCAATCTTCTTTCAGAAGACACTTCTTACTGAGTGTGAAGCCCCTTCAGCCCTTCTGTCCTTCAGTTCCTTTGTTGCTTCCTTCCTTTAATGGGGACATGGCCGGATAATAAGTTTTATGGGTTTTGTCAACCAGAGTCAGGAAAAGGTCAGGAGACACACAGGGCCTTTTCCCAGTCTCGCATCTAATTGCAAAACATCACACTTAGTAAATGTCATACTTGGCACATCTAACAGCACTGCATCAGGTATAACATTATTTTCAAAGCCATACTTACATGTGAGGCAAAGGTCTGATCCTTGCAGCATGACTATTTTAATTCTCTGACTTACAATTTCTTCCCCCCCTTGTCTGACACACTTTGACCTTATTATCAAAATGAGTAACAGACATATTTCATATCTTGTTCACATAATATTCTAAAAAGAGTTGTAGTTGGTAAGTAAGGTTTAATAGCTATTTTCCATATCCTTGTCAAATTGAAACTGCTTTGCAGAAGTACAGTGCATGGAGTTCAAAAATTTGTTAAGCAGTGTGAATTTAAAAATTAGTAACATAGAATTCAGAGAGCCATTGCTGTAACAAGTGAGTAAAAATGGGTATTAATGTGTAATTTCTATATGCTGTGCAGAAAATTGGACTCTGGAGTGCCAGGTTTCAGAGTGACATACTGGGCTACAGGCAGTCTTGGAGTACATGGGCAAAAATAAAACTAATGAATTGTCATTAAGGGAAGAACACAAACTGCCTATATATATGTTCAATTAAAGAGTATGGTCCCCCTCATCTCAGGTAAAGTCTGTCTCCAGGCAAAAGTAAAATAAAGAAAGCAGAATAGTTATGATTACTCTGAATTTTCTTCTGTTCACTGTCTGCTCATTAGCTAACATCCCTCACTACCTTTGCGAGTGGAGAAAAGCTCCTTATATACCACTAGGATGATCACCCTGGAATAAGAGTTATAAATTATTCCCTTAATTTCTCAAGTAATACCTTAAATTAATGTTATAGCACTGTTTATGCTGCTTCAAAACATCACCTTTTGAGAACTTGGAGCTTCAAATATTACTAAGCCCATTTATGAAAATGTCTAAGTATGTACGTTCCTCTCAGGAAGAGCCATGTATCACATTAGCCTAAAACAGTAATGTAATACATGCTCTGGACAGCTACAGAGCAGTTGGATTATGCAAGCTATTACCATTTGTAAATTATTTATTTATTTTTAAATATTGATGGAACAATACTCATTGCAAGTCTTATGAAATGAGTATTTGAACTTCAATGCTTAGGTGCAGAACAGAGGGCCCAGATCCCCCAAAATTCAAATTCCTTCCTGTAAAGTTTTCCTGCAGAATTGGAAAGCTTACACAAAAGTATATGTGTGCTAGTGGCCCAAAACTCTCTTTTGATTTGCTGTGTTTCTTTGAATTTAAATGTTAAGGTTACTTACTACGAATAACCGAGCCTTAGAACAGAAGTGAATTATACCCTCTCATTCTCTCTCATGCACTGCAGATCTGGAAGACTCCCTCAGCAATTGTTTCGGCACAGTAGAAACAAACACAGCAAACAAGACATTCTGTGCTGAGGATATGAAATCCACTCCTCTATGTTTGAGGGTGTTTACTGTGTATGACCTCTAACATGGTCCTACAGACTGAATGTTTGTTCATGGCTCGAACACATCTACTAGTTTAGCTTAAAAAGCATCCAAGTGTGTATGTTCTAAGAGTGCTCTGCAACAGAACCCAAAACTCAGCAAGTGGATAAAACTCCAAAAGTCAGGGGTTTTTTTCAAACTAAAATACAGATTCAGTCCCACATTTCTCTACTTGAATGGACCAGAATTACATGCTTATTGCATGATATCAACATAGCGGGATACATATGACTCATTAGACTGGAATTTTAGTAACTGTATTGCAGACTGAAGAGTTTGAAAAACAGATTGACAGATTAAGAGAACACATAACCTTGTCATTTTGCACTCAGTAGAATTCCCTTACAAAAAATTTCAAAGCCAATTTAACAGCACAAAACCAAACTTTGTACTTCTAGGCAGAAAGTGAGAAGTGTATTTGGTAGAATTAGCATATTTTACAAAGTTAAATTTATTTCTGATCTGAATAATAGGTCACCGGCTCAAAAAGTGTATAACAATGACAAAAAAGAGTAGGTTTTAGCTCTGTTTTGTGTGCAGACTCCCCACACACACACTCTCCATCTCCCTCACTTTAAGCCACCTCTGATGTTCATTGCGCTTTGTCTAAGATAGAAACACCAGTGGGTATTGCAGGAGGAACCGTCTCAATGATTACACAATTAATGTATTCCAGAGATAGGGAGCTGAGATGTTTGCACTGACTTTGGCGCACACTGGCCTGTAAAAGGGTATGAAATGATGATGGAGACCAGAACAACTAGGGCAAACTGGTCTCCTGAGGATGCAGGCAGTTCCAGCAAAGGAAATTCTAATTACAATTAAAAAAACCTAATTTGTTCCCAACTGGAAGATTCAAACACTGGAATGACAGTGAGGCTGTGGCATCTCCACCAAGATGTTCAAGCCAAAGCTTGTAGCAGTGTGACTAAATGAGATCTGTTTTCAGATCAAGTTACTTGCTCAGGAAACATAACAGGAGAGAAGAGAGACACTGATCAACAGAGAAAAATAACTGAGTTTTATTAGCACTTCAACAATCACCTGGTGTTCCATAGTAAAACACATTTTAAAGGTAACATTGGTACTTTTGATTCAACATAACAGTCTGGGAGTTTTTCCAAATACAAAGAAAAAAGTGTTCCCCCTCCCTTGTTGATTGCTATTTTTAAAAGAGAACCAAAGTATTTTATTAGCTCTAAGCAGAGACATGATGCATACTGCAGTTAGATACTTTGACAAGACAAAAATTAATGCTTTAGGATTTTAGATCACTTCAAATCCTTTTTTTTCGCTTAATTGGTAGGGAGGGAGAGAGACAGAGAGGGAGAGAGAGAGGGAGAATTATTTCCTTATCTTTCCTCTTCTCCCATTTACCTTTTACTTTTTGCAGACCTGAAGGAAAAATTGAATACAATGAAATCAAGAGGCCATACGTGCTACATTCAAATATAGCTGCCCTAATATTTTAAATTAAATTTTAATTACAAGTCTTTTCCTGCAGTATACAACATATTAATGCTTGCATGATAATTTTTATGTCAAATTATATAAAATTATAAAAGAGATCTGCAAAAAGGGCAGATCTTCGGTATATTGTTACATTTTTTAATGCATTATCTATTCAAAGTCTGTTTTCTAAGTGATCTTCACATAAAAACAGAGGTAGCCATGAAGAAATACTATATTAATGAGGTCTCTATGTATGGTGTAATAAGAGAAATGTTTGTTCTATCAACCAAAATGGATTAATTGCAAGACTTACTCCACAATAGTTTGGCATCCCCAGAAATGAATGCCTTCTAACACAAGCACAGCTAGTTCTATTTAGACTTCGTCACCATGGGCAGTTGCAACATCATTAGGGAAACATTATGGAAATATGAAAAATTCATTTTATTAGGCAAATATTTGAGTTTCACTCAAGTATACTTAATACAATAAAAACAAAACAGCAATCTATGTCATAATTTAACTTTGTTGGACTTATTCTGGGAATTTAACAGTGGTTTTGATTAGATTAGTGAGAATAATCAAATACACTGGATTTTAAGTTAGTATGTTTCTATGCTGTCCAAACAATAGCTTATCTATTTAGAAAGACTCTAATATAAACTCCAGCATCTTAAATACAGAAACATAGAATGGTTTGGGATGGAAGGGACCTTAAAGATCATTCAGTTCCAAACTCCATGCCATAAGCAGGGAACCTTCCACTAGACCAGATTACCAGGCAGCCTGGACTTGAACATTTTCAGAGATGTGGAGTTGACAACTTCTCAGGGCAACCTGTTCCAGTCCCTTACCACCCTCAGAGTGAAGAATTTCTTCCTAATACCTAATCTAAACCCCCTCTTTTAGTTTGTAGCCATTTCCCCTTATCCTATTACTAAAAGCCCTCATGAAAAGTCCCTCTCCATTTTTCTTATGGGCCCCCTTTTAGGTACTGGAAGGTGCTCGAAGGTCTCCCAGAGCCTTCTCTTCTCCAGGATGAACAGCCTCAAACCCCCTTAGTCTGTGTCCACAGGAGAGGTGCTCAAGCCCTGTGATCAACTTATTTACTCTTCTCTGGACTTGTGCCAACAGGCCAACATTGTTCTTGTCCTGGGGTGCAACTGCACAACACAGCACTCCAGGTGGGGTCTCACAATAGCAGAGCAGAGAGGGAGAGTTCAGTGGGTTTTTTCCAGCATTACAAAAATGTTAATTGAAAAAGAATCACTAAATTTTAAAACAGTGAATACAATTAAAAGTGAACAAACTGAAACTGTGATCCAAATTCTGTGAACAGATCAGGTATGCAAAACGTTCTGCCTGCGCAGAACTGGACCACATTTTTTAATCACTTAAAAAAGCAACAGCTGGAAAAGATGAAGAATTAAAATACGAAGATCACTTGGCAAGTGCCTGAAATCCTGTGTTCCATTTAACATAAGTGTGCACCATAAAAAAGTGGAACCGTATTTTAAAGAAAATTAACTTTCCTAAAGTGTTCCTAATTCACAGCATCCATACAATCCCCAAAAGAAAAACAGCTTTATGTTTAGAATTTCAAATCTTCTAAGTATCTATATAACAGAATCATAGAATATCCTGAGTTTAATGGGACATGCAAGGATTTATTTCTGCTTGCATTTGTTTGAAATGTATTTTTAAGTTTTGATGAAATCAACAGTTGTTTTGTTCATACCAGCCAAAAAGTTGCTTTGATGATAAGACTGAATACAGTTTTGGCACAGTATTTTTTAGTGAATTTCCATGACAGAAGTACAGACAGTAAGGAGGAGGAAGTCAACAACTACTTAAAGATTACTATGAGTTATTAGTTCCTTCTTGTAAAAGCTCAATGTTAACCTTAAAAAGCACATTTTCATTCTTTAATGCATTGCCTCATTGGAGATTCAGTTTGAAGGGCTAATCTGCCCATCTTTTTATAAAAGTCTATATCCCCTGACCAAACTATATCTCCTAGGAGTCAATGCAGTCTACTCCAAAAGTCAGCTGCCTTACAACAATGATTCTTCTACCTCTTGTTTTCCATGACATCTGTGACAAAACTGTACTTGCAAACATGAGAAGAATATAAGTCACTATTTAGCTTTGATGCGATTCCCTGACTTTCGCCTGCAAGGCATCACAAGTCTTCTTAGCATCTCCCAGCAACATGGCAGTATTAGGTTTGTAGAAGATTGGATTGTCCACTGCTGCATAACCGACTCCCAAAGATCTCTTCATTACAATGACCTGCACATAAAGAGCTCACATATGAAACTGCAAAAAACAACCACCATCCTCTCTCAAAGACCACATAAAACCAACTTCCACAAATGAAAAGACCTGGGCAAAACAGGGTGCTTACTGCTATGAAAACTGTATTTCAGATTTTAATACACAGACAAATTGATATCCAAACCAATTTTAAAAACATTTTGTTGTTAAACATTGCACCTTCACCAGAGAAATTGTAAAGCTCTACCAACTTCAACTATGTTAGTGTTTTTTTTCTCAAATTGCAACACACATCTATGCATACTGCCAATAAATATGTGTCTATAGCTGAGCACTTGAATGGCTAACCCACAGAAGAACTGAGGCTACAACTGGGTTCGTAACTGGGTTCATAAGGTATCAAAAGATTTCACATCAAAGAAACACACATATATGTACTTTGGATCAGATGACATTGCTTTCAAGGAACAAAACTATTAAGGTAAATAATTAATTTCAACCTGGACAGACGAAACTCTCTACTTAACTCAGCCACTCCCCGTTTTGGCTTTCTGTTTTTTTGGGGGAGGGAAGGGAGGGTATTGTTTTTTAATTGTTATTTTGTTTAAGCATACTAACCATTCTTGTATTCCCACCTCAGTATTAAAGTTGTCAATCCAATGTTCTATAAACTTTAAAAAGCAGATGTTTGTATAGAAACGCTTCAGAGCTGCAGATGTGAGCAGGACATCATTTATTCTAATCACATATTCTAGTAGAAGCACTTTGATTGGTCTTTTCTAATGTGGTTGTCATTGGTCTCACTAAAGTACTTGATTATAAAATCATGAACAGTGCAACACACTTACAAAGCATTGACTGTTTTGCTGGAGCATGTTTTGAAAAGCTAAGGTGCCTACCATGTTTTTAAAAGCTAAGGTAGGTGCTAACACAAATCTGTTAATCTCACCTGTTTGGACTTCCAGACCTCAAGTACTGGCATTCCAGCTATGATAGAGTTCGGATCTTCCTGAGCTGCTGAATTAACAGTATCATTTGCACCAATTACAAGGACCAAGTCAGTTTCTGCAGCAAGACAAAGAAAATAACAGTGATGAAAAATTATCTGAAATCTGAACACTGAGGCTGATGCACATTTTTGTGTTAAATCTGTTCTTTACAGGCAGAACCCACAATGGTTAAGTACTCTACAAACATTTATGGAGACATCATTCCCACAAATACTTTACAAACTTATTGGGCAAACAATATGTGAGAGTTCAAGTGTGCTACCAGCTACCTCCAGCAAACTGCAACCATCCACAACCCAATTCCAAGGGACGCCTTAGACCATCCTACTACACAAAATGTAAATCTTTTGATATTTAAATGTGTTTCTATACACACAGAGTATCATCACTTTCAAATTTTTTGTGCCTGGCTCTTCCTTTGAATATTCTTCTAAAAAACCTTTTATTAGTAACCTTCTGATCTTTAAATAAAGATGTAAAAAAACCCAAGAAGTTACCAGTACAATGCTATGAAGTCTGCATGATGTGACAAGGTCAAGTCATCCACAATACCTGACCTAAAGAAGTAACAATCGTTTTCCTTGGTGGGGACAGGGCAGTAACAGAGATAATAAAGACACAGCATTTGTCATTTACTTCACAGTTACAAGTAATTAAAGAAAAAAAATGCATCCTCCCAAAAGAAAAAAAAAAAGACCCCCTCCAGTTCTCTACAGTGCTATTACAAGAGACACAAAGTGACACTGAATAACCTGAGATTTTCTATTTTTGAAAATTCTTGTGCAATGCAAAAACAATCAAATCATCCAATCTTCTGGAAAGTTATGGCTCACATGCTAACCTGGGAAGTCTTCATTGATCTCATCCATTTCCAGTACAATATCATAGGGAACACCAGCCTCTGCTAGTAGTACGTTCAGCTGACCAGGCATACGACCAGCCACAGGGTGAATCCCAAACCTAAAAGGGAAGAAAGTCCAACCTCACTAGTAAGTACAGACTGCTCTGTTTTACACAGTAAAATTGTCACCTGTGACATACAAGGCTGAAAAGTTCTTATTTATGAGCACGCACATAAATTAATGAAATGAAATTGTTAAACCCTAACAGTTCACTTTCCAAGCAGTACCATATTTAAAACCTCATGACAGGTGATTTTGGACTTTTATAAACAAGCCTTTTATCTGCAAAACTACTATCCACATTAATGTGTTTTGCAGGTCCCTTACATCACTGAAAACACTGCAGACTAAATAAAATCACCATAATGTAATACTCTCCATCAAAAAGGTAAAAGACTGTGCTGCCTTTCTGAAGCAAAACCACTGCTAGACTTAGAAATGTCCTTGGCAAATGACTTTATTGATTTGGGTATCTCCAGAGTATGTATTGGTACTGCAGTCTAATGCTTCAATCCAACAGTAAAATCAGCAGGGACTCTATTTCAAGCACAAGACAATGTTTTGCTGAACTAGGTTAACATGCCACTTTCTCCTCATGATTGACCTTAGGAGGAAAGGAGAAATGGGAAAAAAGAAAAAAAGGAGTGAGAGTGAGAAGGTGGAGAGCTTAACAACTGTAAGAGTTTAAGCACAACCATCTGAAAAAACATTTTCAGAACAGCTCAAAACCAACTTAGAGAAAATACACTGCTTATGAGTTAGCAAAACGTCAGACAGACAACAAGCTGGCAGTCAGAGTTGCACAGGCATGCATACAGTTCTGTAAGGGTAAAAACCTGAAAAAAAGTCAGAATGGAGATGTTCAACTGGTTAGCTGCAACTAGCAAAGTCATATTTGGCTAGACGCAAATCTATGTTGAGCTGGCAGATTGCACTCTTCTGGTCAGCTACTGGCCCTTAAAAGCAAAGCATATCCATGTCTACTGTCCTGTGAACTTCCTGTCTTTCCAATTCTGGAGCTATCACCAGACGTAATGCTGACACAAGTACACCAGAAGTGCCTCAGATAAATGTTGTACAGGGCTGAAGATAAATGTTCAATGAGGAAGCCTACCTGTCATTTGGAAGAGAAGGAAAACAGTCAAGAGAAAACCTGGATTTTTGAATTCTTGGATTTTGGAACAGAAATTTCTGAGCAGAAATGCAAGTAAGCCAGGAACGAAATAGAAGGGCTTCAAACTTCAGAAAGGAGAGAAGAACTGATAAATCAACTTGCCATGATGGACAAATTGTCATATATTTCTATTTTCAACTCCACTGTGATGGAAAAGGATAACACACCACTGATGGACCACAAGTCACAGTCCAATCGACACAGATCACTGGTGAATTTAACACTGTACAAAAACATCCTTAAAAGGGCAACTGAGCACTCCATCATTAAGACAATATTAAGACAATACAAAAATTATTCAATTGGAACTCCCGCAACAAAATTAAGGACATATGATTAATCCACATAGTACTAGATAAACTACAACTTTAAGCCCTGTACCAAATAACAGGATAAAACCTGGCTTTAAAAGGAATGTTTTTTAAGAAACAAAAACAATAGATTGTATTTAGCTAGTAAACATTTGGGATCATGTTGCAAGGGATAATACCTAGAATCAGAAAATGGAGAACAAATGTACAGGACAAATTACTAACAGCTTACGTTTCACACCACTCACTCAGTAATACAAGCCATGTGTAGTACTGTAGATAGACCTTAAGAATACCAAATTCAATCACTCACAGTAGGAGAACTCTTATTCTGAAGTATCCTTCAGAAAAGTCATCACTCCTTTGGCAGTGAAAATAGATTTTCCAACAAAATTCTCTTTTGTGTCTAATAAAATTATTTGAGTGCCTTTGTGACCAAAGCTGCTTTGGCAATACACAAAACAAAATACTCGTGAGGTTTCTATTAAATACTATATATGCATACAATCCTATTTCAAGGGTTGAAAAGCCAAAATTTAAGCTGCCAAGAGAATAAATTTCACCTTTGACTTCACCATTCCTGGCAAGAGGCAAGGAAAGAAGAAAAGAAAGGGACAAATTATCTTCATGCAGGAAGAGTTATGGCATGAAGCATCAGTAGTTAAGAGACTTCTGACAGACTGCTTGAAACCACATACTGTGTATTCACAAAGTTTGACAAAGCT
>VWZG01000270.1:21414-38138 GCA_013396735.1 Grallaria varia
GCTGCTCATACAAAAGTTTTTTTGGACAAATATTGAAGTGACTCCCAGAAGGCTGCTTCTAAGAGCCTGTTAACCAAATGTAACAGTAGCTTGCCAGTACCACTTTGTAATTGGATGTGTGAGAATGGCAAAAAGAATAATTAAAAATATGCGTTTCTCTGTGCCTTTCATTATGTCACAAGGTAATTTCTGAGGTGAAATCAGCCTGTCTAATACAAAGCAGAATTCAGAATTCAGGTAACCATGGAAAATAGATACATAGGATCCCTGATGGATCACAATGTGTCTAATAAAAGCTGATCCCCACTCATAACAGCAGCAGTTCTTCAAAGCTGTGTGCATTACAGCAGGAACATTTTGTTACATATGCTCTCCCAGATGTTCCAAATATGAGCCTCATTCATATTCAAAAATTCGACAGCAAAATTATTTTAAAAGAGAGACATGTTTTATGGCAAAAATGCTTTAAAGTGAAAAAATGCAGTTTCTTTGATATTCTTTTAGTATCGGTTATGCAGGGAGTCCCTTAGGTTGGTTGTTCCGTTTATAAATCACGCAGAAACCCACAACACATAGTCACAATCATTCTGTGTATGACTTGAAACATTAGTCTGGTATTTCACTGAAACACAGACTTCACCATGACTTTTTTCTTTTGACCCTGACAACATAATGTGGAGCTTGCTTATCACCACCAAGTGTCAGATACTGAAGTAAGTGTACATCTTCTTGCTACTCAAGACTTAACAGGTAAACAGCATCAGGCAAGACTTTTCAGGATTTTTAATCAGTCTCTATTGGATATTTGTTAGATTTATAACGACAACACGGCACGCTGAAAAAGAGTTCATACTTTGCATTTTTTCTTGTAACACAAAAAGTGCAACAGTTTCTTTCAAATTTAGACCAAATATCTAAAATTCCTAACACTGTATCTAGAACAGCACTTTTAGCACAGAAAGCGCTTAAATCGGAGGTGTGGGGTAAAAGGGACTGAAGGTCTGAGAAGCAGCACGAAGTTTGTAGTACGGAAAAGACAACTATAAGAGTACCATAAAAAATTGCTGAAAAATCTCAGAATAGAAATTACTTTTTAAACAGCTCATAAAGTCAGTATCCATCTTTATTACAACCATCTAGATAACATTCCTGTAATCAATACTGCAAGAGCTGGCTCAAAGGAGCAGCACCTAATCCAATGCAGAAGTGTTTCAAGATCATTTCTTCCACGTAAAGATAGGATTCCTGTCATTATGCCAAAGCTGGACAGAGCAATGTAACATCTGGGTGGCGCCTAATTTAGCTTACTCAACATTTCAGATGCTGTATTTGCCCAAGGATTTTGCCACACCTACTGTTCCTTATGTCTCATTCACTTTATTTAGACACCTCTCCACCACTGTTTCCAGTACAAACAAGAACCTGTTACTCTAGGTAACAAGACGGGAAAAGAAAAGCAACAAACTAGAGGAACAGAGAAGTGCATCCTTTGGGTTTAGTCCTGCTATGTATCATCATCGTCATGGCCAGGCTTCCCGAACGAAGATTTGGGAAGGGCTCTACCCACGCTTGCTGCAAGTGCGCTGATGGCTAAAGAGGCCAGTGCGAGTCTGGTTGCAAAAGGCACAGCGGAAAGTCTCCATAGGTGGTATTGGTGAGGCACGGTTCTTTCTGCATTGTCTTTTCTCCTCCAGACTGAATCTGCGTGTGTTCTCAAAGGAAGCAGCAGCATTATGGATGGTATGTCTCCATGCCTCCTGACGGGAGGCCAGAGTGGACCATTGACAGTAGTCAATAAGGCCAAGGCTGAGGTATTGTTTCAGGGAGTCCTGCTATGTAACAGCTGCAGTGAAGCATGACTTCAAAGTATCACAGTATAATGTTCATCACGCATTACAGATGACTATGTAAACATCAACATCTACAGCTAGCCTAGCTAGACTAGACCTGGTTTCATACTGGAGGCAACATATGTCCCCAAAACAATCAGGTCAGTTAAATTTTAACTGAGTTAGATAAGCAAAATTAAGCATACTTCAACAGGGCTCTGTTGCTGGCTCCCTATTTCCAACCACTATGGTTTATCCCAGCAGGGACAAGATCCAAATGGACCTTAGCTCAATGCCACTACCTTCCCAAGAACCCAATTACAGGGATAAAACAAGAGTCTGCTTCCACAAAGCACCACACACAGACCTAGTGAGGTCATCCAGAGCTGAGCTGACCCCATGGAAGCAATGGCACACTGACAGGAGCACACAGCTACAGCTGCATCCTTGCAGAAGTGGATCAGGTCCAGCAAGGTTTGCTGGCTCTAACTACACCCATGAGGCATTGGAGCTAACAGATCTGTTGGGCTCCATTCATCCCTGCACCTACAGCATTAATAATCCAGAGCCCATCAAGTTAATTTGATTGTAACAAATCAACCCAGAACTGACACACATGTACACACTTTGTGTCTTCACACTAAGTATAATGTAGCTTTCCAGAAACTTGCATCAGCACACATTGCTCTTATGCTGTCATTCATCAGTGAGTGTAATTTCCATCTTACACACTCAATACACAGTATTTTAAGACTGTTTGGGATAGCTCACGCTCACCCTAAACACATCTGATTAGAGCTCAGCCACCGAGGTAGCAATGGGAAAAAGAAGTAAAAATAATAAAATGCAGGTATGACACTAAATCAATACTACCACATTTTCAAAAATGTAATAAAATCTTATTTCCTTATGCTCAAAAGTAATTAAATTCTCCAGCATCAGAAGACAGAAATTCAAATGCTTCAAGATATCCACCTATAAAAAGTAGGTTAAAAAAACCAAGCAGAAACACTAATTTATTAGCAACTATTTTGAAAGGCTGTTAAAGAGGTAATGTCCATCCCTCTCAACTACAAGTTACCAGAAAATCAACTTATTTACTATGAAATTATTAAAGTCTATAAAAAGCACAATTTTAAGAGTTCTTTCATAATAATATGCATTTTTCTTACCAAGAACTTCTTACTGTGCAGGAAAACAAAATACAGTGATAGAAAATGTCTTAGGAAAGTCATACTGAGGCAAAAGCTAGGACAGTTAGCTTGATGTGGGGATGTGGAGAGCATCAATGACCCACACTCATATGAGAATGCATGCAGTTTTAGAGTGTCATTACATATCTATATACAAAATCACTATAAAAAATTGAAACTTCACAACTTGGTTCCTATGAACAACACAACATGTGGCTGACAAACTTCGGTAAGGCGAGAACTTCCACCGATTTACTTAGTTCTAACTTTGCAAAAATGCAATACCAGTTGCAGAACAGCCATTTCTTCTCAAACGTCAATAGAATCTGGGGGCTACAGGTTTAGCCAATAAAAAGTTTTGTTGTTTTATCCATCCACAACAGGGCAAAACTCTCCTCAAGGCTCAGTAACATCCATCTTTCTATGTGACTTCACTAATGCATTAAAGATGTGATCTGCTGCAAGACCATCTCAAGTGAGCGATGTTAGTTATGCAACTAACTAAAACAGTCTAAAGTTTCCAAAAACTCTCCTGCACTTCTAAATTTAAGTCCTAGTCAAAGGTTATGTATCGTATTATGTAATCTGCATTCACTGAGAATGTTATGGCTATAGGCAAGGCAAATGAAAACAACAGCTCCTCTGGATCAATGGCGAGCCATGAAGCAAAAAACAGACCATATGACAGTCGCAATTTTTCTTGGCACACGATGGCCATTACAGCCTGATGCAATCCTATGTCCATGCTGGCACCCCTCCACAGCGTATGTGTGAGAGTGTCTCTACATCTGGATGGTGAGTGGTTTAGGGTCCCGAGGCACTCCAGGCCTACTGAAACCAGAGGACAACAGCTGCACTCAATGAACACCGTGGGAGCCCAGTGAAGTGATGAAAGGCCTGAATTACCACAAACTGTAAATACAGATTTATTTCATTAAAATACTAGGTAACCACTGCAGTGATCCCTTCCTGAAATTGACTCATTTCTAGTATAAGCCATTTATTTCAAGGACTCATTCACTTTTCTCCCCTGCAAAGCCAACATAAAAGGAAAAAACAATATTTTTTTATTTCTCCAAGGTTGGTGAAAAAGCTTGCCCCCACAGAAGCACTGAAAGGAAAGCCCAAAGTATACAATACTGTCATCGCATTAGCCACCAAAGGGTTTTTTTGTTGCACAACTAAGGAGTATTCATATTTTCTAATGTAATCTGGACACACACAGAGCTTTTGCTAAACATGGAGAAACAAGGTGTGAAGAGAACTGCTCCAGTAAGCCAATACACACCACACACACTAATTTCTCATACATCCATGAACAAATACATCTACGAAGCAATTTTATATGCAAAATTGCAACATCATGGCTAAACACTAACAAGTAACTGCTGCTCAACCCTACAACAACTCTATGGTTATCCATAAAAGTACATGCTGTAACATACTGCAAAAGCTTACATGTAACTTTTCAATA
The DNA here is from genome assembly GCA_013396735.1 of Grallaria varia. Lineage (NCBI taxonomy): Eukaryota > Metazoa > Chordata > Aves > Passeriformes > Formicariidae > Grallaria > Grallaria varia. The sequence continues at coordinate 25,911 of VWZG01000270.1, forward strand.
AGGTTGGAAAAGTAGTGGAAGACGAAAAACTAAAACTAGAGTCCTGATTCCAAAGGGAAGACACCATTTAATTGAAATAAAGACATGGAAATGAGAGAATAACCAGCTAACCACCATCTGCCCAAATATCTTGTTTGAAATCCAAACTGAGCCTTGACTCATTTTAAAATATTAAGTTATAATTAGAACTTCAAACAATCAGCAATTAGAATTTCAAACAATCAGCAGCGAAGGCGTCATGCTTGCTTTCCAGTAAGTACTTTCAGTATCTATAAGCTCTAAAAAAAAACTGAAGGAGGGAAGGATTTGAGGCCAATACTGGCAATCTAAGAATTATCTCTGATTTTTGGAGCAGCACTCCAGTAGAAAAAATTAATGGGACTGGTGACATGCTCTACAATAATCCTTCCATCTAATACTCAGAGAACTCTAGCAGCATTCTTGCTTGCAATAGCAAAATCTTATGGGAACCTCGTAAGTGTAGGTCTAAGTTGCTCAACGGTTTGGAGTATTCGCCACAAGAGGAGAGGCTGAAAACTGGGATTCTTCAACCCACAGAAGAGAAGGCTCAAGGGTATCTTCTCACTGTGTATAAATACTGATGAAGGGCAGTAAACAAGACTGATCCGGATTCTTTTCAGTGGTATCCAGTAAATGGGCAAGAAGCAACAGTTGCAAATTGAAATATAGGAAAAACCTATTTTACTCTAAGGATGATTTAACATCGTAAGAGACTGACAAGTCTCCATCTCTGGAGACTAGACTTTCAAAACCCAGTTAGACAATGTGCTAAGCAACCTGTTCCAGTTGACTCTGGCTTGAGCAAGGGAGCTGGCTGAACTAGACAGTCTCTAGAGATCTCCAACTTCAACTATTCTGTGACTCTGTCAATGCTTAAAGTAACACTAAACCAAAACTAAGACTTACTTGTACTGGGGTTTAATGGAATGAAAAGAAAAACCAAACCGGAACAAAACACTGTAATACTTTTCATCAAGGAAAGTACTTACCTGACATTTTTCCCTTGTTCTCTCAACATCTTCACCAGATCAGCTATTGGGTACTGAGCTTTTGCTGCACACAAACCATAACCTGAAAGAATTTAAAAATCTTAATCTGTTTTTCTGTTTCAGTGCAGAAAGACTAGTTGCAGATAAGTGTCTTCCACACAAAGAGACACTCTCATAATTAAAAATAAATTAAAAAGAACTACATACACACATCAGATTCTCATATATTCACAACCTGACCATTGTAATTCATCTCTTTTTTGACCTCCTGACCACTCACAGTGCAGTGATTGGAACAGTCAAACTACAAAAGCAACTTATTTCAGCTTCACAAAAACGTATGCTCCTTTCTGTATCAGAAAAGGTTGTTTCAGACAGGTACTCTGAAAAATTGATAAAGTAGCTACTATTATGTTACTTCACAACCATTAGCCTCAAGAAAATCTTGAATTTTCATAATGCAAATCTAGTAGCTCAATAGTCTTTTAAGTATTTCTCTCTGAGGTAATTCATCAGAACACTTATACCTGGAGCAATACAAAGAGAAGAGAAAAAATTATTAATGGCGTCCTCAAGCTTTGACCACGGGAGAAAGGCAAATTCCTTGAGGATGACTGCAAGCTTTACCGGAAACAAATGTAACTTCCCAAATTGGTCCCTACCTCACAGAAGTTTTCATTTAAGCTGAAGCAAAATGAAAGATGACTTTGTATTTTAGCATTCTTCCCATTCCAGTGCTAAAATAAACTTAACACAGCAGTCATGCCATTCAGTTGAAGGCAAGGAAGTCTTGAGCTATTTCCTACCTGAGCTCTCCTATCAGGGAGGGTGCTACTGAACAACATGAGCCTACAGCCAATATAATAGTTTCAGGCAATTCAGGGTTTTGGTTTTCAGGTTTTGGGGTTTTTTTTACTTTAATTACAGTATTTATATTAACTAAGTTTTAGGTGAGTTTATTGCCTTTTTTCCTCACAAACCAACGCAGAATTGAGCAAGTATGTATGAACTGTAAACAAAATCCTTTCAGTAACTTAACAGACAGATGTATTGGCATGATTGGTATTGTGGTAGTGCTTGGAAACTCACAGTTAATTTTGTGTGCAGCTGTTATGCTGTAAGCTTAATTTACAAAAGAGAGTCTTTGTTGTGAAGAATTTAAAATGCAAATAAAAAGGACAGAGTTTGAAAAGAAACACACAAAGAAAAAGGAAGTAGCATACATTTTTGCACAGAGGAATGGTAACTGACCTTGGAATTAAAATAAATCACACGGACCCAGTCAACATCAGACATGCTGCTGCCATGGTGCAACTGTAGGCTACAGTTTTTTGGTTTTTGTTTGATTGGGGTTCTTTTTTTTATAATACATCCTCTGAACACCTTGTGAGTCAAAGAGTGTCTTACCTGGAGTAATAATAATACTATTGGCTTCTTTTATCATTTCAATTGCATTGTCCACATTGATTTCTGTGTGGGTTCCAGTAATTTCCATGGGCTTCCCTCCAGCTGTTGATGCAGTGCCATAGCCCCCAAGAATCACATTTGCAAGGGAACGGTTCATAGCCTGAAAGACAAGAGGTTATTGATCAGATAAAGATAAAATGCATAAATAAAGGTGAAAGACCACAAAGAAAATATTTTCAGAAAACTTTTCCCAGAAGTTAAAGACTTCCTGACAATAGTCTGTCAGCTGGTTTTGCCTTTTTATAACTCAAAACTTCTTAAAACAGGCTCCTTACAACAGTTTAACACAGCAATAACCAAACATCAGCTTCTAACACATTACATTACACATGTAACAAGAAAGCTCCAGCATTTCCCCAAGACAGAGAACAAATTGCAAATATTAGTCTTTTTAAAAGCCTACATGATGAAAAAAATTTTTTAAAACATTTTACATACATATATACACACACACCAAATTTCTGCAAGTTTTTTTCTATAGCTCTTGACCAATTCAACATGCAAGCAAAGAACTGCTATACAACAGCATGGAAACCACAAAGCTCCTACAGGTGGTACAGAAGCAAAACTCCTACAGCAACAAGACAGGAAAGAACACAAAGCAGTTAAGTAGCCATACAAAACTAGTCAAATTTCAGTGAACTGAAGGGGGCTATTAACTTACTGGCAGGGCACCAAAGGAAAACTAGAGATTTTAACTAGGAGCTTTAAGAGAAGAACACATCCTGAAAATCTGGCTCCATTAGCCAGGGAAAGCCACTGGCTAAATGCTTTCACTGGCGTGTCTCCCTGTAGGTGTGGTCCCAAAGCAGTATCTGTCAATAACTGGATATAGGCAAAACTTGTAATTGCAGTAAACAAAACTTTAGAAGCAGGAAAGAACCAAGATAAATTGCTTATTTAATTACATGTGTGTCATACATCATCCCTACTAGCTGAGAAAGCACAACAAAATTTAAGAATGTATCTGGAAAGACATGGGTACAAGTGGGAAGAACCACCCATTCTCCTGTCCATTCAGCTGTCCATTCTCCACTGACATTTCAATTTATGCCATTCCACAGGTTTTTGTCCATAGCCTGAGAAGATACGTCATTCTTTGAAATTTGTCATTAGCCAATAAGCACAATGAAGATGACAGGACTTTTGTTTGTCCTGATAAGTCATCACTGTTTCAGATACTGAAAGTGAAGTGCACCAATGCAGTGAAATCAGCATCTTTCTACTATCTCCAGTACACAGTAGTTCATGTCCTCTAAGAATACACTGCCTTTGGCGTGTATCACAATACAAAACCACCAAACAAAAAACAGACTATGTGGCATGTTATAGCAGTTTAAGTGTCAGGTAAGACAGACTAGACAGAAGAATACCCTCCTCAGACGTTGCACACACTAAGTTTACAACAAGCAAAATATCTAAACAAAAAGTCAACAGTCAGACCATGAAAAGGAAGAAAAAAGTTAAAGTATTATTAGAAATCCAAGAATTCAATAAAAGCAAGTGTGAGAACGAAGCACCCTTGCCTGGCTCTACCGCAAAGAGCCAAGAAGACTTTCCTTCCAAGAGTGAAATCTGGAAAAAAAGGCATATGGTACCGAAGAGCCAAAACCTTATCAAGCAACAGTTAACCAACATAGCTAAAACCTGCTCAGCACTGGGACAGCATGAAAATTTGTCTATCACCTCTGTCACCTTCTTTACCACCACAGACCACACATACAGAGCTATGAAGTGCAGGCTTCATAATTCACTGATGATCCAACAACCAGTAGAAAGCCCTCTGTGCTGTGCATACACAGGTGACAACAGTCAGGAGTTCACAGTCCAGGGAAAACCAAACACCTGAACCCAAAAAACTACAAGCACTTCCACTGTGCCCACAGTAACTACACAGTTAGTACAGGTGATGGGCCAGCATACAGTTTATAAGACTAACACAGTTTGTCCCTTCTCTTGCTCTGTTTCATCCACCAGTTCATCTTCAACCATAGGATGCTACCCCATCCCTAATTATAACAATTCTAATACTACAGTTGCAATCATCAAGTATTTTCTCTGGGGCAAAAAATGAGGGAGAAGGACATGCTAATACAACCACGTGTTCTGAAGAAGACATACTGTGTTGGTGTTGTAAAAGAGTCACAATTCACAGGATGAGTGAACAGTACAGGCCTTCTCTTTTTGAAGTTAAATTCCTTGTCCTTAACTCAGCCTACTAATAGGTACAAGAGGGAGAGGTGGAAAATCAAGCAGATACGAGTGCAAAAATTAAGTGGTTATTGAAATACATGTTGACCAATTTTAACAACTGAAGCTTTAAGAGATTAGCTGAACAGCATCTGGACGATTAAGCTATAGTTTTATCACAAAAAGTAAATTAAAATGCTGTAAAAATAAGGTTTCAGCCATTACAATGTTTCCACAAATACCTTCTCACCTGTACCAGATAAGTTTCAATAAATATACTGGTTTTGATGAAAGTCATACTAAAGAGTGGGGGGAAAAAGAAAAAAAAAGAAAAAAAAAAAAGGGCAGAGGGAAAAACTGTTGCTTCATTAGCAGAGGTTGCAACACCTAAAGCAGAGTTTATTGAAACTCTTGAGCACCTTTTTTTCCTGAAATACGGCTTCAAGACAATGATACTGAATCCCTTGATTATAACAATGTTTTTTAAAGTAATTATTTCCATGAAAGGAAGTAAAGCAGAAAGAAGAATGCTGGGCCAGAAGCAAGTTAATCTGCTTATTGTGCAGAAATTATACAAAATAATTTTAATTTTACTGGTTGATGAACTTTAATTGTCTTAAGATTATACAAAACAGCACAAAATTTGTAGACTACTACTTCAAAAACTAAACTTCCTGAAATTTGAGAAATACATAGAGGAAAGCCACCCTGCCACTGCACACCTATTTTGCTAACTACCCACCAAGGCTTCCTATTTACCTGTATTCCTCCAACCAACTCTGCAAGTATTTAAAAACTCTCCTGTGAGTTCTAAGACAGGTTAGCAATAAAATAAATTTAAAAAGGAAGAAGACAGTAATTGAAAAATTAAGGTATAGACAGACTATGCCTACTGACAAATACATACCAAACAGTTCATATTTTCACTAATATTTCACAAGACTTTGATTTCTAATGAACAGAGTTTTCACACTTGCGTTACACATAAACATCCTCTCTACTGATATGGACTAAGTTCCTGAATGTATACAAATAAATGAGCCATATAATCTTATTTCCTTTCGATAAGAAGTCAGAAAATGTTGAAGAAAGAACAAGATTCTTTGAATTTCATACCTGGAATTGTTCATTTGAACTCATCTTCAATAAGCTGCACAAAAATATTTTTCAAAACTTTTCTGAAATTGTTCCTCAAGAAAGATGAAAATGAATGATACTGAAAACTCCTAACATGGTAACAACACTATTTACCAGCAGAGCTGAAGTAAAAGATGACTGCCAGGGCTGACGATAGGAGAACATCAGACAGGAGAAAAGCAATATGGATCATACAAGAGCACAAGAGCAGAAGTAAAACAGGATTACACAACAGAGGATCAGGAGTTTGGCAGCTGTTGCACTGTGAACAGTTTTCTTTAAATCATTACCTCCATCTTTGAAAACAAGACTTTTACACAAATGGGGCAGGAAAAGGAGGCCATTACTAATAAGGCCATGCGATTTACACACAGTTAAGCTCAAGTGTGCTGACACAGACACTGGCATAGCAGTGAACTCTGCAATCCTGCTGCCACCACGTGGTGTTTCAATGCAGCTGCTATGAAGAGAGCAGCACACTTTCCTGCACTCCAAAAAACAAACTGTAAATTACTGTCTAATCAAACAGCTTTTTAAAGGAACACACTACTCAGGGTATCTCCTGCTAAATATTAAATTTGGCTTAAATTTAACAATGCCACAGAGGTATGTGACCAAAAAAAAATAGCTGAGCACAAGTAATCATACTTGTTTGAGCCCAGATTCAAACCTTCAGTGCCCAAGTTAATGCAAAGGTTTTCCACAGTTTTGAGTTAGGTGTCTCGCCAAATCAAACAAAAGATAACTGACAACTAGTCCAACAGTTTCAGTCAAGAATTTTCTAGTCTGTAAAGACCCAACAGTTTGAGATCTAATGGCTTATCTTCCTAGAAAACATGCTGAATAAGGTTTTTCATTATTCGGCAAACAAGCACAGTTTCTGTTGACTTCTTACCACACACATGATGTAAGAGAGGATGGCCCCAGAGGAGCCAATGAGTGCACCAACAATGGTCAGCAAGTTGTTGTGCAGTAGAAAGCCCTCGGCACACAAAGCCCATCCAGAATAACTGTTTAGGACAGTAATAACTACAGGCATGTCAGCACCTCCAATAGCTGCTGTTAAAGTGACACCCTGGAAAAGGAAAGAAATTACTTCAGTGTAAGCTATAACTAAAGAGAACATACATAAAAGTCAGTATGCTTGCAGCAGTGAAAAATAAATATAGCAGCATAGAATGGTTTGTGTTGCAAGGGACCTTAAAGATGACCCAGTGCCAACTGCCCTGCCTTGGGCAGGGATGTAACCCACTAGATCATGTTGCTCAAGGCATCCAGCCTGGCCTTGGACAATTCCAGGGATGGGACATCCACAACCTTTCTAGGCAAGTATCAAGTTACTTAATAACCTATTCAAGTATTTTCAGTGTAGGTATAGTTATTCATGTTGTGGCCTGAACATTGGACTTACCAATTCTGCCTTTTGAGAGAGTACAGTAAAGTACCCCACCATCCTCATCCTGCTTAGTCATATATTTTTACTTGCAAAAATATCCTACCAGCTCCATGGATCTGTTCATACTGTTAAAGGATTCATACTAGCAAAGTTTGCAAGACTCAGTTTACAGAATGGTGATATTCAGGGTAAATTGTGCAACACTGGTGTGAGTGACTGGGAAAAGTTGCACATGGAGATAACCTTAACAAGTTGCCATGATAAACTGCTGATCCAGAACTCTTTCAAGTATTTTAAGGAATAACTTCCCAAGAAGTCTTTTGAAATATTATTTTCTCATATAAAAGGCTTCAGAAGCTAATTATATACATACATGGCTGTTCCCTGGAACAGTTCTGGTTTACTGCTAGATTTAGATTTAGGACAGTCAGTTGCTACTTGCTGCTGCAAGTTACCATACCAGCAGGCACTCTGCCAGCTGTGACTCAGGCGGGTCAAATACATTCCCTACAAGAAAACTTGTGAAGCTGGAGAACAAGATGCTTTTTAAATTTGTTTCACCTTCTACAGTTTCTCAACTTACCATTATGGCTGAGAGTGCTGACACAGAACCTAGGCAAGTAATTCCTGTAGCGTAACTAGGATCCATCATGTACGGAACCATTCCACCAACGCTGGCAGCCAGCAATCCCGCGTTCAATGCATGTCGACCAGGCAAGAGCAGAGGTGCAGAGCTCAGGATACCTGCAAAAAAATGCATATTCAGAGACTGACATGTATATTCAGGAGTCTGTTTTTTGACTTCACAGAAGACTGAATAACTCAGCAAAAGAAAAATTAAAAAGAGAAAAAGGGAAGGGCAGAAGAGAAAACAAGCTAGTTGAAGCTGAGACCTTGTGCTGACTCAGAATTGCAAAACATTCAAACTTACCCCAAGATTCTCAAATACTCCTGTTTAAACTCTTGTTTTACTTCCTAATTTCACTAAAGTGCTCCAGTCACAAAAATCTCTTCTGCTCTTGAAAAGTCACTGTATTTTTCCTTCAAAAATGACCTTTCATTTTGACCTTGAGTCTTGGCATGTTGTGTAAGACACACTGCAGTAGGAAGCTTTTAACTGGAACTTCTACATAGATATAATCTGTCTCTCAAAAGCTGTGTGCTTAGAAAAATATGACTACATAGATAACACCAAATATAAAACACTCCTGCTTTCAAATGCTTTAATTTCACCACTACCATCAGACACACAGAACTTCCCACAGCTTCCCATACTGGTAGAGACTTGAGGGGAAAAGGAAGTTCAGTATTTGTGTGATTCAGTTTAAAAAGACAATCACGTATTTGTTTTCTCACTAGGCTTTTTTTTCCTCAAACAGCATTGCAGAGACTAGAAATAATGCGAGATTCCCAGTCATGACTGACATCTGAAGTATCAGAGTATTTCATTTAAATTTAGCTGAATTTAAGGGAAAGGAGGAACTGATGGTCTCCGGACCAGGAGTCAAAGTGTGTGACCTACTACCTCTTCCATATACAGAATCACTAGTTCAATAGTATAGACAAGCTTAGTATTTCATTTCATAATGATATCAAAATGCAAAAGGAGGGAAAAAAGTAAACATAAACAGGAGAGTGGTCTGAAACAGGCACTGAGTTTCAACAGGGACATGTGCACAAATCACTGTGGGGATATGATGAAGGGAGAAAAAATATGACTGAGAAGAAATAAATGAGTAATTGCTTAGCAGAGACACTTCAGAAATACATACTACTGACAAATCCTTCAAAAGATTATTAGAGAAGACAGCTTTCCATCCATTTCATGCTTCCTCCTTCAATGGCTGGTCTCATAAACACTGAAGAAAGCAAACAGATGTTTCTCAAAGGAACTACTGCAAAGCTAACCACAAAGCTAGCAATAGGAAGCTCTAAGTCTGAAATTCTTAGTAACGGTATTACCTGAGTCTCTCAAAAGCTGTATGCTTACAAAACCAAAACTAAATGGAATAAGAAACTTTCATGCGCATAAGGATCAGGAATTAGCAAGTATTTAACTCAGAAAGCATATTTACTAAAACAGTAAGAAGTATGGAGCATGGAGTTTGCGCAGTAGATAGACAGTGAACTGAATGGTTTAAAGTGAGGCAGCCTCAACTGATCAAGCTGCCTACCTGAATGAAGCCTGCAATACTAAGAACAAAATTCCATAAATATTAACAGTGCTCACTGAATCCAGCAACACCAAGGTTTCAGTTAACAGGTCTGTAGAGGAATACAAAGTTAAGATCATAAAAGTTCAATACAATCAATTTGAGAAAGCAAAACATTTCTAGAAAAGATGAGGGAAACTTACAAGATTTCATAATAAATAGTAGTAATATGCCTAATCACTAAGGACAAACCTTTCACAGCTAAAGCTGTACACAAATCAAATATAATAAAGCAAAAAAGTATGCTCGTGAGCAATAAACATATAACCATTTAACTGATGCAAAATACAATCTTTCTTTCCAGTTACACAGCAGTCTGAAGGCAGAGCCAAATCCTAGGAGGGACAAAAAAAAAATCACTTTAACAAATACTTAATTCTGAATAGAAGATCTCACCTTGCAGTTTTCCATATGCAACAAGAGAGCCACTGAAAGTCACTCCACCAATGTACGTGCCAAGATATGCCACAATCTTAGTGAGGTTTGCAGCGGGATCAGTAGCAAAGTGAGGATACTCAATCATGTATTCTGCTACACAGGTGAGCACAGCAGCCAGACCAACCAAACTATGGAAAGCAGCCACCAGCTGAGGCAGATCTGTAATCTGGATGCGTTTAGCAATTGTCAGACCTATTGAGAGTTGAAGACAGAAGGAAAGTCTTACAAAACACAACCAATCTGCTCAGCCAGAAATCAATGCAGCATGGTTCAATGTGCAATGAATATACACAGACACAAGACTGCTTCAACTAGAAATTGCTATGACATTGAACATAACGCTGCATATGTGTATTCTGTGCAATGGGGACATCATGAAAACTAGAGAGAAGATTAAAGCATGTCACGTTCTTAGAAGCATCAGAAAATACTGAGAAATTCAATGTTTTCTGTGTCAAAAGCACCATGTGAAAAAGGGATTTTAACAGTATTCAGTCAGGAACTGAATAGAAGTATGAAGTTGAACAAGCACATTCATGTCTGGACACCCATTTTCCCTAACAGACATGTGCTCCTGCTTTTCCACCAGTCTACCCATTCTTTACCACATTCTGAGGCATTAATAAAAGACCTGGAAGTCATGATTTTTTGTTCACACATTTGAACAATAATTTTGCACAAGCCACAAAAGTAAGTTAGTGATTTCACCTGCAAGCTATAGAGTATTTTATGTATTACAGTATTATACAGCTTACATAAATGCATGCCCAGAACACAGATTGCTAGTTCACAGTATCATGCACATACCTATGGTACCACCAAGTGCCATTGCACCTGACATCTGTGCCAACAATTCAGGCGAGGGATTAAGGCTTCCAAGAGTTGCTGCTAAACCTCCTGCAACACCAATCATACCCAAAGCATTTCCAAGACGAGCTGTTCCTTGGGTAGACAGACCAGCCAGGGCACCAACACAGCACAGTCCTGAGCCCAGATACATCACCTTTAAAATAAGAAAACCATCAATACAATTTGCATCACTATCAGAACATTCCTGATTATTACACAAAAGGGCTGATTTCTCCAGAATGTGTTTAAGTCATACTGAAGTCAAAACTCCTGACTGTGAGAAACTGTTGCACAGGATGTTATTTTGACCAATTAAAATGTGGTATCAATAAAACTTTTCCCCCACTTTACAACCTTTGTTTATCTGCAACACGAATACATGAGTCAAACCAATTTTCCTCATCAGTTCTGAAGCAAGTTTTTCCTTAGTACAAACACAAAGCAAAAAGGTCCTATGCATTATGGGAATAGTTTCAGAATTTGCTTATGGCACATTTGAATTAAGAAATAGTTTTGATAGTTCTGAACTATCAGCAATAATATGGCCAGCAGGACAAGGACAATGATCACTCCCCAGTACTTGGCACTGGTGAGGCCACACCTCAAATTTAGCAAAACAGCCCAATAAATAAAAGTACCTGCAGCTTTACACAAAAGAAAAAGAAAAAAAAGGCAACAACAAAGCTTTTAAAATTTGCAGATTCATCATCAGGAGTAGGACTGCAAGCTTAAAGCTAATTAGCTTCAGATTGACCTTGTGGAAATATGCAGCTGATGAAAAGACCTTGGATTATTTACTATCTACTCCTCAACAGAACGCGCATGATGAAGCGTTACAGAGAACAGAGGGCCAAGAGCCATAAAGTTACCTTCTTACCTGTTCAATATTATACCCCCCGCTGAGAGCAGCTGCATAGCCTCCTACAAATACACCACCAGGAAGCAGGTACAAGTAGTTGTACTCAGGAGGATCTGTGGGACGTTTGAACATATCCAGCATCCTCTGTGTAACTAAAAATCCACCTGACCAAAATAAAGGAATAATCTTAGAAAAACAAAATCTGAAACTAAGCATATGCCAAGACAGAAGAGAAATATTTAGTAAAACACTATGACCACACATTTTAGCAACTGACACCAATAAGGCCTCTCAAAAGCTAGTAATCTAGAAGACCACCAGGAAAAAAAGGCGTTATCAGGTTTAGATCCTGTTGTTTAGATCCTAGCCTTTGGAAGAAATTCAGAAGAAAGGAGGACTTGCTCTGACTTCATACTCTACACTGACTGTAGGATACAGTTTAGTTTATGACTGTGTCCTTTTGCTTACCTACTCTAGCAAAAGCAGTATTTGCAAGTCACATTGCTCACTTTCCTATCTTTTTTATTATTAAAGCCGGGGCTTCTGAAGCTCGAGAAAGCAGAATTTTGCTCTATGTCTGTGGTGGTTTTAAATTTTAGGCTTTGGCTATGTTTGTTGTTTTTTAGGCCTTCCTGGGAAACAAGTCAGGTGACATACATTGACAAATCA